>JAKCPI010027844.1:0-14737 GCA_023213315.1 Euborellia annulipes | reverse complement strand
CTGGTGTGACTGGCGCACAGCATACAACTTTCTTTACCTTCGGTAATCGAAAGTTGTGTTCTGTGCTTGTCACACCAGATTTTTTGTGTCGGCATATATTTAGTTCCCGACAGTACGGAACATATGAATTCAGATGTAAAATTTATAAGTATGGGAAAATATTTATATTTTGTTACCATGGCAACCATTTCTCCTATCTTTCCTATGAAATACAAGAGTAAAGTGGTCTTCAGAAGATTTCAATCGCAAAATGAGAATATACATTTTAAAGAGAATCTAAAAATTAATTGATTTTTGAATTTAAAAAAAAATCGTTGGAGCAAATTTTGAGAAAATCGAAAAAAACTGAAAAAGTACATCAGTAAAGTACTAGTACTCTTTGGCCGATTTCGATTAAACGCTTATTTTTCCGGTCCCGAGGGGTGTTTAACTTAAATATAAAATTTCAACCTCGTAGCTCAATTCCTTCATGCTTAAAACTGAACACACACCCACCCACCCACACACACACACACACAGACAGACCATGTCGCGAAAACCACTTTTTTGGATTCAGGGGACCTCAAAACGTGAAGATCCATCAAAATCTCGACATCGAATTTTTGACATGAATCTAATACTTTCTCTCTATATATATATTACATATATACATAGGTAATTGAAAGTAAAAATAAATCTTGTTATCTTTAAATTGTTAGTATTGTAACTCATGTGGCCTCTCGATTTGTAAAACCAGAATTTTTTCTTCGTAAAAAAAGAATGCAGGCGTTTTACAAGTAGGACTAGTGGATGGTGTCCACGAGTTAGCATTCCTTTCTTTTGTCAACCTTCCCCCTACTCCATAAAGCGTCAGTGCAATGGGCGCGCCCATAGGAAGTCCGCGGACTTGCTTTTTCTAACTACTCAGATATCTTTAAAATTAAAGTTCGGACCCTGTTTAAAGGATAAAAGACAGAAGGAAAAAAAAACTCCTTAGCAAGGATTAAATTATTTGCATTGAGCTTCTCTATCCGGAATTTCTCAATTAATTTGCCTGGAATTTGATGTAGATTGAATTCTATTTTGTCCACTACAAGATAAAAGATATTTCTCACAATTGATGAGCTCAACTGCAAATAGCGCTGGCCCACAAATTATGACAAACCCGACTTTTCAGCACCATTAATTGAACAAAGGTCTGCATTAATTATACCATTTGTTTCTCTGCCTGATATTGCCATTTGGTGCTCTGACAGTAGCAAACAAACTTCCTATTTGTGTTTTGTTTGTTTCCAAAGTTTAAAATTGAAACATCTCAATACTATATATTTGTGGGTTAGCACTTTCTGCTTCCGACCCCTTCAATTCAGTCTTAGCTAGGGAGGAAAAAAATACACCCCCACTTATTCTTTAAGATCATTTATTAATTGGGATTCGATTCAGGTATTTTCATGTTATGAAAAAATTACGTTATATAGATCTATGTCTTTCTAATTTTAATTTAATACTGGATAGACCAATCAATTGCCTACGCTTCTTTTCAACCAAAAACAGCGATTACTTTCCCAATGCACGCAATGGTATCCATTTCTCAAGCCATAGATCGCATGCGTTCTATAAATTAGAGTTGTAGTGTGTACGAGGCTTGAGATAAAAAAAAAAGCGTTCCCTACAAATTTATTTGAAAATTGCTTTTTTAAATAGAAACTTTTTAACTTGTTGATATTAACCAGACTTGTCGCTTATTGGAGACGGAGAACAGGCACTGCCCTGGGAAGTCTGGATTTGAGAGGACCAATCTATATATACTTGTATGACAAATTCTATTAAAGCGAAATAAAATATTAAGTTTCAATGCCAATAAAATAAAAAGATATAATAAGCTTATAATCTTGGGCGCCCCAAGCTTAGGCCTTGAGCTTAGGAAACCAAAATACTTAGCCGTCGAAATTGTTGTCGTAAAAGTAGATTTCCCCCTTCAGTTGCATTAAAAAAGATGATTTATTTATTTTAAAAGAGGGCTCGCTGGTGTAGCGGGCTAGGGTGTCGGCTTTCTACAAAGAAGATCCCTGTTCAAATCCTGGATGTGCGGGATTTTTTCATTAAATAAAAATATTTATTTAATGTAAACAAATCCTCAAGCAGGCCCTGATTTGGAATAGGATCTTGCCACAATAGCCCCCAGGCAGCTCCACGAGGGAGGGAGTTGCTATGACATCCCCCCGTCCTGTAGAAGGGTCTTAAAGAAGGTTCCCTCTCAGTGATGCATTCTTCGAAAGGAGCAGGCTACAGGCCGATGCGGAGGAAGTCCCTCCTCAAACTAGGACATCCTATCTAGCTAGCATAGAAGAGGTTGGATAAAATGAACCGGATGGAACTAGAAGTCAGGATTAGTTCACTAATTAGAAATGAACTCAGGAGGAGAAGCTAGAGATAGGAAGTGGTGTAACTTCACGGGGTGCCGGTAGATGGCTACGGCCAGTTGGGTTTGAGGTGTATGTCTTCGTGCACTTTAGCACCTCGGGTAAATAAACCGGGCTCCCAATAGGAATTTCAAAAAATAAAAATTTATTTTAAAAATATTGGCTTGGTTGACTAGGCTCAAGGCTACACCCTCGACCACATCAGACATTTGTGGCGCACACTGAACAAAAACGTTTAATATTAAATATTACTTTCTCTTACCTATGTATATATGTAATATATATATAGAGAGAAAGTATTGGATTCATGTCAAAAATTCGATGTCGAGATTTTGATGGATCTTCACGTTTTGAGGTCCCCTGAATCCAAAAAAGTGGTTTTCGCGACATGGTCTGTCTGTGGGTGGGAGGGTGGGTGGGTGGGTGTGTGTGTGTGTGTGTGTGTGTGTGTGTGTGTGTGTGTGTGTTCAATTTTAAGCATGAAGGAATTGAGCTACGAGGTTGAAATTTTATATTTAAGTTAAACACTCCCCGGGACCGGAAAAATAAGCTTTTAATCAAAAACGGCCAAAGAGTAAGTACTAGTACTTTATTGATGTACTTTTTCAGTTTTTTCGATTTTCTCAAAATTTGCTCCAACGATTTTTTTAAAATTCAAAAAATCAATTATTTTTTTAGATGCTCTTTAAAATGTATATTCTCATTTTGCGATTGAAATCTTCCTGAAGACCACTTTACTCTTGTATTTCATAGGGAAGATAGGAGAAATGGTTGCCATGGTAACAAAATATAAATATTTTCCCATACTTATAAATTTTACATCTGAATTCAAATGTACCGTACTGTCGGGAACTAAATATATTTCGACACGAAAAATCTGGTGTGACAAGCACAGTACACAACTTTCGATTACCGAAGGTAAGAGAAAGTTGTGTGCTGTGCGCCAGTCACACCAGATTTTTTTTTTTTTTTTTTTTAATTAAATGATATATTTTTTTTTGCCACTACCCCTAAGCCATTCGGCCCAAAAACAAAACTTTTTACAAAAATATATATAAAAATTTAATTATATAAAGAACATTTTACAAAAAATATACATATACAACAAAGCACGCATAATTAATTAAATAATTTAATTAAAAAAAGCTTTTTTTTAAACAAATTAAAACCTGTTAACAACTTCAAGAATATGCATAGCTACAATCAATTAGATTCTTTTAAGAGTTAAGAAGTTAAAAAAAAAAAAAAAATTCAAAGTTTTAATGATTATAACATCTTGAGTTTTAGGTATCTATAACTTATTAAAGATAGTCTTACCTTCAACAAATAGTTCATCCAATTAACCATAAAATTTCTAAAGAGAAATTTGAGATTAAATTTGTTAGATAAGTTATATGTGAATAGGGACCGTGCGTCTAGACCTTTACGCCAACTAGTGGCAATCATCTTAATTAGTCGCGGGGATTTGTTAAATATTTAACATGTGATTTATTTTTGAATAATTAGAGGAGAAGGTCCAAATTTCGGCTACTGTTTACTTTTTGTGTTATAACTTTTGTTAGAATGAATATTATTAACTCTAACCATGATAAAATTGTACATTCAAAGGTTTTCTTTCGATAAACTATTTAAAAAGCTTTAAAATACCTTTAATTTAATTTTTTTTTTATCACTTAAAAAAATATTCAAAATCACAAATTTTTGAGATGTGGTCTAAATTTGGGCTAGGCCAAAATAAACTAGAATAAAACAATAAAATATGTACAAATATTTAACTCAAGATCAAGGGCGGATCCAGAGGTGTTTCTCGGGGGGGGGGGGGTAATCTGGTGTGACTGGTCGCACAACACACAATTTTTTCTTAATTTCGGTAATTTACAGGCGCATTCTATACTTGTTTGCCAGAATATAAATACAAATCAAATTTTTAAGTATTAATTTTTAAAATTTTACATTAAAAATACATTTTATTTAGAAAAAAAGTATTTTTTTTTCAAATTTCGGGGGGGGGGTAATTACCCCCTTTACCCCACCCCCACTTGTATCCGCCCTTGCTCAAGATGTATTTATTATATTCAGATAATTGTATATATAATGAGCAAGTGCCTCTTTGTATGGGGTGCCAGTAATGAGTCAAGACCTTACGGCTTTACGTCCTTTGTTTGTTTTTTTCCTAGTAGCCCGAATTTAGACCTTCACTATGGCGTCGGTTTGAGGTTGATAAAAAATTCTACAGTCGGTTGAGGGCTTGGAATTATATCGATTATGGTACCTTAGGGTATCTTTAACCCAACTATTTATGGAGAGTAATATATTCAAAGTTTTAGACTATTCAGTAAATTAAAAAAATGCATACCTGTAAAAGTTTTCAATTGTCGAAAATCGAAAAAATTACCACCACTCAAACAACTGTCACTGAATTGCGCAGCTTCTTCAACCATGCAATGGGCGTTCCCTGAGAAGTTGTTTCATACTATCGCGGCTACATTGCAGCATCTCCTTACACTGATTACAGTACTAGCCAGAATTTGGACCCTAGCCGAAATTTGGACCTTCTCCTCTATTAATTAAATATATTGAGATTATTTGAAGTTTGGTCGACTTTAAGAAAAAATTGCTGTACCCGTGGCTGTAATAATACCTCACTTCAGAAACCTGGAATGGATGTGAAAGTGAAATTTTATAAATTTCCAGATAGCCACATGAAAATAGCAAAACGTAAACAGTGGATAAAAACAGTAAAAAATTATGACTAAGTCCAAAATTAATTAAAAATATATTATATAATTAAAATGAATTTTGAGATTAAACTCGACGCATGTAAATAACTCATTTTGTTAACCAGGTTCTTAATATTTATGACATTTATTTCATAATAAAAGCTTAACCTTAAAAACTTTTTTTTCGATTTCAGAGAAAACCCAAAAGACTGGGTCCCAAATCAAAATTCGAGAATTTGTAGTAATACTCATTTTATAAACAACGAAAAATCGGAACATCCGTCTTATATTCCCTCGATTTCTCCTGGAAGCAAAAATATTTTTTAAAAATATACAATCCTTGTGAGGTATCCGGCTATTAAAAATTCGTGAATTACTAAAAGCTGCTAGTACTAATAAATAATAAACTAATAAGTACTAATAAATAATAAACTAATAAGTACTAATAAATCCTCTTTTTGGTCACAAAGACCTATTCACCCCAGAAGAAGTAGATGTAACATAACCTTCTGTAAGGATACATATTGAACGGGTTAATCAACGAATTAAGAACTTTAAAATTTTATCTAAAGTTCCAAATTCATTATTTCCTCATATTGATGAGAACTTGAATATAAAACGAATGATTTGGATTTAAATGTGACTTTGACGCTTATGACACTTTCAAAAGAATTTGTTTTTTCAACTACCGCATAGACATGATTTGAGTTGAATATTTTTTTTTCTCTTTTTCATTATTCTGGCCGCGTATAATATTACTGACAACTAGTTGAAATCGGTATTTTATTATTTTTTCCATTTTTTTAAAATATTTTATGTTGTTTGCAATGAATGTTTACATTCCACAAAGTTTGTCAAAAGAACACTAGACAGCGCTTACTTAGGCTATAGTGCTGCCTCTATGTTTCACGCACGATCCCTATAATAATTATAATAAACTATTTTTACTTTCTTCTTACATTTAGCAGTTCGCGTATTTTAAATATGGAAGGAAAGCAACGGTTTTATAAATACAATTTCAGGTTTATTCTCTAAAAACAGACGCTAAAATTTAACATCTTAAATTGGGTGTTGAAAAGTAAAGTAATAACATCAGCGTTAAAAAAAATACTATTCTCTAAACAAGGTTTTAACAGCGGCGTTAACATGTTGCTTTTATCTCAAAGCTGTCAAAATCATAAAGTTACTTGGTTAGGTTAAGGACGCCATTTTAATGCATTGAATTCAATTAACGCTGATTTCAGATGTTTGAGTTAATGTTTTTGCTTGGAGAATAGACCTGTATATATTTTATTTTAGTATTTTTATAGGCATTATAATTCTAAAATTAACATAATCAATTTTTTTGCAGGCCTTGGACGGTGGTGACGAGCTCCGGTAAAAAACTAGATCCCAGTCTTACTTTCGCTGACGACGATGACGACGACGACGATGATGATGATGATGATGACGATGATGACGACGATGACAGTGACGAAGACTCACATCCAAGTCCCGGCAAATCAATCTCATCATCGGGATCATCACATGCAAGAAAACGAGCCACAGTCGATCCCAATAAAACCACCTGCATGCTCTACCTCCAAGCCGATCATCTCTTCTATAAAAAGTACGGCTCTGAGGAAGCATGTATTGAAGTGATGACAAGACACGTGCAACGAGTCAACGCTATCTACAAAGCAACGGGTGAGTCCCTTTAAAATTATTATACACAGACATATAACAAAATAACCTCGTATTTATGGGCACAAATATAAATATTTAAAATTACAATCTCATTTGAATATGAAGGCATATTTCTCTCTTTCCCTTTCCAATATATCAGTATAAAATATAAACATCTGAAAAAGTGCCCTAAGATGGACACTCATTATTCAAACAAACAACAAAAATATAAAAAAAAATCAAATTAACTTTTATTACGTTAGTATATATCTCTCACAAAGTAAATGAATGAATGAAAAATTTCATTCGAATGATGAAAATTATGGTACTTTTTTTAAAATTCTACTTTTTAATATTCAGCGCATCACAAGCCTGTATATAATGAAGAGGGCTTTAGGGGTTTAAAGCCGCCCTTCCTCATTTTTTTATTTTTCATTTATTTATTTTAAAACAATATTTGATATTTATTTTTACTTCTGATAATTTTTTTTTACTACACAAAAAATACAATTTGACTAAATATTGCCAAAAAATTAATAAATATTCCGAGGACATCTGGACGATATATATAGTAAATTTAAATAAATAGAGATTTAATTCATTTTATTATCTCTACTCTTTAAAAATATTTTTAAAATCCCCGTCCCTTGGCGTTCGATATATGGGATTTTTTGAATATTTATAAATATAAGCTTAATTATGATAACTTCTAGTAGAGCAAGAGCCAGCGACGGCCAGACCTTCGTTATTTTATAAAAGCTGAAAGTTTTTCTATGTATGTCCCCAATACAGGTAAGAATAATCCCCAACTTTGAAACTTGGGTCGTGGTGGTTTTGGCAGATAACAGATAGTAACGGTGTAGAAATTTGTATCTCAAATTCGTTATAGTATAAAGCTCAGTTTTTATATATTTTATTCCCAATGATGTTAGAAGTCGAGTTGTCCATTGCCAGACACTTAGTACAGTTCCATCCCCTTGCCAGACACCCTTAAACTACAAGAAATTGTAATTATACTTTCGTTATAGTATAAAAGCTGAATTTTATATATGTTATTTGAGGAACTATTAAATGATGTTTCCTCAGTAGCCAGACAGTTTAGATGGTTCTTTCATCTTGCCAGACGTATTGTGTGGAGAAGTGTTTTTTTGGATTTATCATCAAAATTCATTATATAGCATTATTAAGGACTAAAAAATAAATTTTCAAAAAATTACTAAGTAAAATTTTCATGTCAATAAATCATTAAATTAAAAATCTGTATCAGCTTCATGAAGTGGAAGCATTATAGATCGTAGTTTTTTCTTTTGTTTATTACAAAAGATACAAAGGATCTGATAGTCATTAATACTATCATCACTTTCGGTCGGAATCTTTACGAGTTTCATCACTATTGTCATTAACATTCGGTTCAAAGATGTCAGATTTTTTTGAAAAGTCGTAGATTGTAGTACTATAAAGATAGGTGAAAAGGAGAAGAAGAAAATTCGCAGCTAGTTGTGTTTCATTATTTTTATTCCCATTATGTTGACGTTTCGATCCCGGTTGGGATCATCCTCAGAACTAATGTGCACAAGAGACAAATAGATTAGTATCGGGAAAAAACATGAACAGATTAGAATATATGCTTATACTCTAAGATGAAAAAATTTATAACTGTTCATGTTTTTCCCGATACTAATCTATTTGTCTCTTGTGCACATTAGTTCTGAGGATGATCCCAACCGGGATCGAAACGTCAACATAATGGGAATAAAAATAATGAAACACAACTAGCTGCGAATTTTCTTCTTCTTCTCCTTTTCACTTATCTTTATTGAACTACCAGCTATAAGGCCTACGTATCTATATGATTGTACTGCTATTCATTAAAATTTAATTGGGTATAGGAGACTTTGGAGCCAAGGAATTAAATAAAAAACTTTATTTAATTGTTAATCGTCGACGTTTCGGTCGTAAACTACGACCTTCCTCAAGACGATTAATTAACCTGAGGAAGGTCGTGATTTGTGACAGAAATGTCGACGATTAACAAATAAATAAAAGTTTTTTATTTAATTCCTTGACTGCAAGTCTTCTATACCCAATTCTAAGTCTATAGCGACTTCTCAACCCTAGTTTTCAGAATTTAAAGTTAATTGTGTTAAAGTTGAAGAACTTAAAGGTTCGGCAGTAAAATATTTTTTTTTATTAGTCATTGAAGCTTTATAGCATTCACAGTGATAACCACTGTCTGTATATTCTTCAGGCAAAATAATGTTTTTATATTTTAGGTTATGTTTTTTCTGATTTTCAAAACAGTTTGACATTTTATTAATGTCTCCTCAGAAACTAATATTATTTTACCATCACTTTTTTTACAAACCAAACATCCCCCATGATAACACTTTACTACTAGATCACATTTAATTCATAAACTGCACAAATGAATAACGTTTGCTTTACGTGTAATATTTCAAAACACAATATGGAGTAAACAACAGATCCATATGGGGTAAACAAAAGATCGCAATAGACCGAAAGGACTGTTTCACTCGCTCCCTCTTACATAAATATATATTCCTCGCGCTCGTACCTACGGCAGACTTTAATGTGTCTGGCAAGATGAAAGAACCATCTAAACTGTCTGGCTACTGAGGAAACATCATTTAATAGTTCCTCAAATAACATATATAAAATTCAGCTTTTATACTATAACGAAAGTATAATTACAATTTCTTGTAGTTTAAGGGTGTCTGGCAAGGGGATGGAACTGTACTAAGTGTCTGGCAATGGACAACTCGACTTCTAACATTATTGGGAATAAAATATATAAAAACTGAGCTTTAAACTATAACGAATTTGAGATACAAATTTCTACACCGTTACTATCTGTTATCTGCCAAAACCACCACGACCCAAGTTTCATAGTTGGGAATTATTCTTACCTATATTGGGGACATACATAGAAAAACTTTCAGCTTTTATAAAATAACGAAGGTCTGGCCGTCGCTGGCTCTTGGGCTATAGGGTTAATATTAAAGCAGCAACATGCGTTTTCTTATATGATTATTTCATTTTTTTTTTTTTTTTTTTACAATACACAACAGAATCACTCAATTATATTATTTAAATAATTATATATTCTTGATTAATTGTAGGCACCCAGGAAATGAGGAAAAGAGAAAGTATTGGATTCATGTCAAAAATTCGATGTCGAGATTTTGACTCAACTATTTTTTATATGCTCTTTAACATGTATATTCTCATTTTGTCATAGAAATCTTCTGAAGCACACTTTACTCTTGTAATCCATAGGAAAGATAGGAGAAATGGTTGCCATGGTAACAAAAGATAAATATTTTCCCATACCTAAAAATTTTACATCTTGAAATTCGAATGTACTGAATGAACTGTCGGAAACATACATATGTCAACACAAAAAATCTGGTGTGACAAGGACAGAACACAAAGTTGTGTTCCAGATTTTTAGAAAGTTCTCTTGCCGAAGGACAAGGGTGCTGTGTGCTTTTTTTTAAATAAAATTTTTAAATAATTTTTTCTTGAAAGTGATAATAAGAAAAAAATCTTTTAATCTCTAAAGCTGCTGTGTGATAGGGAAATTTTTATTAAATTTCCATATAATCTCTCTGAATACAAGTATATTCAAATACTTCCTCTTTCCAATAGGATCGTACTCAGCACCTAACCTAATTTTTTTTTTTTTTTACTTTATAAATCCAATAACTAAATATTATCTGAGGAATTAATAAAAAGAACTACAGCTTTTTTTATTAAATTTACCAAATTATTATTTTAAAATAACTGGATTGTACGAGATTTTTATATAAGAATCTATCTTCAGAGGAAGTTTACTCGCAGTTCCTTATGATGATCGTTTCGGTTGTAACTGAACCCTACTCGGTTCAGAATACTGAATAAAAATTTTATAAAAAGCAGAATCGTATACATTCTTTTTGGACACTTGACAGTTTTTTCAATCTCGAATTTGCCCTCTGACTAAATGGAAAATTTGTTTATGTCTCTCTTAAGTCATTAGTGTCAGAACTGACACGTTGTGGTTAGTCTGAGGAGTAACTTTCATGGGAATAATACTGAGGTGGATTCTCCTTTCCTTCCTAAGAAGAAAGCATGTTAAATAGAGTTGGATAGTTATTTGCCATGGGGTGGATTTCAACTCGAGTTGTCTTCAACTCAGAATTATAAGCTTAACTGCTTATCCCCTATTTGCTAATCGCCTCCTCCTCTATTTTTATGAGGTATAAATAATAGGAACCGACCGAATATTCGGTTTCGGTTACGGTTTCGGCCAGTTTCGGCCAAAAATCATGGTTTCGGCCGTAGTTTCGGTTTCGGCCAAAAAGTAGCCGAAACTTGACTTTTTAAAAAAAAGGTCAAATGATTTGCACTTGAAGGAGAAAAAATTGGAGAAAAAATTTTTTGTCTCCCTAAAAAAAAAAAAGGTAAAATGATTTTCACGGAGGGAAAAAATTTCAAAAAAAAAAAATATAAATTTTTTTTATAGGAAATACAAGTTTCGGTTTCGGCCGAAACTAGGGTTGAGGCCGAATATTCGGTTTCGGCTGAAAATCTTGTTTCGGTCGGACCCTAATAAATAATAATGATCAGACGACGCGTCAGAAGACTACAAAAAATGTATATAAATTAGGGTCCGACCGAAACAAGATTTTCAGCCGAAACCGAAACCGAAACCGAATATTCGGCCTCAACCTTAGTTTCGGCCGAAACCGTAACCGAAACCGAAACTTGTATTTCCTATAAAAAATTTTTTTCATTTTACTTTTTTTTTTTTTGAATTTTTTTTTTCCCTCCCGTGAAAATCATTTTACCTTTTTTTTTTAGGGAGACTAAAATATTTTTTCTCCCTCAAGAGCAAATTATTTGACCTTTTTTACTTTCTCTTACCTCTATATATATATTAATATATAGAGAGAGAAAGTATTGGTTTCATGTCAAAAATTCGATGTCGAGATTTTGATGGATCTTCACGTTTTGAGGTCCCCTGAATCCAAAAAAGTGGTTTTCGCGACATGGTCTGTCTGTCTCTCTCTCTCTCTGTGTGTGTGTGTGTGTGTGTGTGTGTGTGTGTGTGTGTGTGTGTGTGTGTGTGTGTGTGTCTGTGTGTGTGTGTTCAATTTTAAGCATGAAGGAATTGAGCTAGGAGGCTGAAATTTTATATTTAAGTTAAACACCCCCGGGACCGACAAAATAAACTTTTAATCAAAATCGGCCAAAAAGTACTAGTACTTTACTGATGTACTTTTTTCAGTTTTTTTCGATTTTCTCAAAATTCGCTCTAACGATTTTGATTAAAATTCAAAAATCAATTATTTTTTAGATGCTCTTTCAAATGTATATTCTCGTTTTGCCCTCAAAATTGTTTGAAGCACACTTTACTCTTGTGCTTCATAGGGAAGATAGAAATGGTTGCCATGGTAACCGAATTTAAATCTTTTTCTTTTTATTAGATTAAAAATCTGGTGTGACTGGCGCACAGCACACAACTTTCTCTTACCTTCGGTAATCGAAAGCTGTGTACTGTGCTTGTCACACCAGATTTTTGTGTCGACATGTATTTAGTTCCCGGCAATAGGGAATATTTGAATTCAGATGTAAAATTCCGAATGACTTAAATAAAAATGCCTGGACCCCCACAATTGATATATTAAACATACTGATTATCGTAAAAAGTCTTAAATGGCCTCAGTTGCCGAAAAGACTGTGTGAATGTGAGTGTGAATGAGAAAAAAAAAGTGTCGAATGTTTAAAAAAAAAAAAAAAAAAAAAAAGATGTAAAATTTATAAACATGGGAAAATATTTATATTTTGTAACCATGGCAACCATTTCTCCTATCTTTTCTATGGAGTACAAGAGTAAAGTGGTCTTCAAACAATTTTGAGGGCAAAACGAGAATATACATTTGAAAGAGCATCTAAAAAATAATTGATTTTTGAATTTTAATCAAAATCGTTAGAGCAAATTTTGAGAAAATCGAAAAAAACTGAAAAAGTACATCAGTAAAGTACTAGTACTCTTTGGCCGATTTTGATTAAAAGCTTATTTTTTCCGGTCCCGGGGGTGTTTAACTTAAATATAAAATTTCAACCTCGTAGCTCAATTCCTTCATGCTTAAAATTAACACACCCCACCCACACACCCACACACACACACACACATATCTCACACATTCACTAGTGGCCCTTGGGCGTTTCCGCCCTATCTCCACCCATACACCCACAGACAGACCATGTCGCGAAAACCACTTATCCCTGGATACCAGATGGCTTAAATAAAAATGCCTGGACCCTAATATATATAAATTCATAAATAACGGTTATCGTCAAAGTCTTATATGGCCTGGGTTGCCGAAAAGACTGTGTGAATGTGTGTGTGAGTGTGGGTGTAGATGAGAAAAAAAGTGTGAATGTTAAAAAAAAAAAAAAAAAAAAAATCGTTGTGACTGTCGCACAGCACACAACTTTCTCTTACCTTCGGTAATCGAAGAAAGTTGTGTACTGTGCTGTCACACCAGATTTTGTGTCGACATGTATTTAGTTCCCGGCAGTAGGGAATATTTGAATTCAGATGTAAAATTTATAAGTATGGGAAAATATTTATATTTGTTACCATGGCAACCATTTCTCCTATCTTTTCCTATGAAGCACAAAGAGTAAAGTGTGCTAAAACAATTTGAGGGCAAAACGAGAATATACATTTGAAAGAGCATCTCAAAAATAATTGATTTTGAATTTTAATCAAAATCGTTAAGAGCGAATTTTGAGAAAATCGAAAAAAACTGAAAAAGTACATCAGTAAATAGTACTCTTTGGCCGATTTTGATTAAAAGCTTATTTTGTCGGTCCCGGGGGATGTTTAACTTAAATATAAAATTTCAACCTCCCCAGCTCAATTCCTTCATGCTTAAAATTGAACACAGACACACCCACACACCCACCCACCCCACCCACCCACCCACCCACCCACAGACAGACCATGTCGCGAAAACCACTTTTTTGGATTCAGGGGACCTCAAAACGTGAAGATCCATCAAAATCTCGACATCGAATTTTTGACATGAAACCAATACTTTCTCTCTATATATATATTACATATATACATAGGTAAGAGAAAGTAAAAAAAAAACTTCCGCGTGGATTCAGGGGACCTCAAAACGTGAAGATCCATCAAATCTCGACATCGAATTTTGACATGAAACCAATACTTTCTCTCTATATATATATTACATATATACATAGGTAAGAGAAAGTAAAAATCAATTATTATTTAAATTCCCATTTATTTTTATTTTATTTGTGTCTTTAATTGTTTCAGAGAAAACATATATATCTCTCTCTCTCTCACAAAATTATCTTCTCTCTTCTACGCGTTTTAAACTTTCCACCTTATCTTCGCATTTGGCCAATGTTAATTTCCTATAGGGATTTGTATGTTAATTTCGATTCAAAAGGGGGTCCCCTTTGGAACTTTTTACGCATTTAAAATTTTTTTTCCAATTCTTATGAAATTTTGTATTTATTTACGAATCTATATTGTGTATAAAATGTCCAAATATGAGATTAAAATTTTGAAAAATAACCATAGTTTATTTGAAGCAGTCAACATTTAAAATGCAAGTTTGAAACTAAGGTGCTATGGGAAACTAAATATATCTCGACACAAAAAATCTGGTGTGACCAGCACAGTGCGCAACTTTCTCTTACCGAAGGGTAAGAGAAAGTTGTGTGCTGTGCGCCAGTCACACCAGATTTTTTGCATGCGAGTCTCATCCCATTTTTTCAGACTCTGGTTTCGGCCGGCCGAAAGGTTCGGCCACTTTTTGGCCGAAACCGAAACTACGGCCGAAACCATGATTTTTGGCCGAAACTGGCCGAAACCGTAACCGAAACCGAATATTCGGTCGGTTCCTA
>JAKCPI010027842.1:0-19333 GCA_023213315.1 Euborellia annulipes | reverse complement strand
TAATAAATTAATTAATTACAAGTACAATTCATATTTATATTTATTTATTAAAGGCCTAAAAAAGTAGGTTCTGCCTGGAGTAGAACCCCTGCTTGATCTGTCGATTTGTGTCAGCATGCCATACCATTATATAGACAGCCCCGTACTGCTATTTGAGTTTAATTCGTAGTTCAGCTCCCAGCTAACTCCTATTTTCGGCCTTTTGAGTTAATAAAAATAAATATGAATTGCATTTAATTCCTATCTCAGGCAGTATTGACATGCCGTGATCAAAAAATTCGGATATCATCATTACTAGCCGTCATTTCAAATTCCCTTTATACTATTACTTATAATATATATTGGCGAAAGTAAAGCCTATCTATCGTGATTTTCTATTGGTCCAATTTTTACAGTATTGATGTATTGAAATCAAAATATATCCGGATTCGCATCAATACTGCCCGTCATTCCAAATTTTTTACCTTACAAGATCAATATTGTCAACTTTAATAAAGTATTGTCAATATTATTGATCGTGTAAGGGGCCCTTTTAGATTGAAAAGATCACCTATCAATACATTTTATATAATTATGTATAGTTTATTATATAAGTTATTATTAAATTAATTACAATTATTTGTATTGCTCCAGACTGAAGAAAGATCTAAACGAGACATCATCTTGAGGACACTTGCATTTGAAAAAAGGTAAATATTTTTTATGACTAATTTTAAAAAGTATTCAAAACTAACAAAAAGAATAGTGATCGAAACGTTTTTTACTTTATTGTTGAGAGTGATAGTTTTGGTATTAGGCCTATTAATTACTAAATAAATTAACCACGATTAATGTCTTGTAATTTTATAATAAAGTATAAATCAAAATCAAGTTCTAAAAAATTTTTAACTCATTTGCACTTGAATTGATTGGAGAGGAAATTTTTCATATTAGTTTTGCTAACTCTAGTTTTTTACTTTCTCTTACCCTATATATGAAATATATGAGAGAAAGTATTTTAAAAATTTATTTAAGGTCTTTTCTCGGCAACGGAGGCCATTTTAGATCCCGTATCTATTTGTTTCAACTTATTGGTAACCAATTAATTGAGCTACATTTTTTTCTCAGGACGGGATGCGAACCCTTGACCACTTGGTACAGAAGGCCAGCACGCTATCCCCTACACCAAAGCCTGAGGGCACTCTTGTTTTATAATAAAGCAAATTTGTTCTAATTTAAAACTCATCTATAGACACTCTGTGTGTCTTTGTAATATAATCATATATTTATTCATTCCTCACTTAACTGCCATTTAAATTTGGTATTAAAGTCCATTAAAAAAAAATTTTTACGATGAAAGAGAGGGAGGGAGATGCGGATGGAAGCATAATGGATAAAGCATTTGTATTTGTTATCATTATATCTGTTGCTCTTAAATCAAATATATTCTTTGTATTTTAAAAAATCTGGTGTGACTGGTCGCAAAGCAAAGTTGTGTTCTGTGCTTGTCACACCAGATTTTTGTAACGACATATATTTAGTTTCCGATAGTACTAATAATATAGTAATATCAAATAAATTGGAGTCCTGAGAGAGAAAACAGTTGCTGGTTTTTATTCTCCTTATCGTCCCTCAACTACGATTCCCAGCTACCAAACAACTACAAGTATTTATTAATTTAAATAAGCGAAAAATGTAGGTACCGCCGGGCTATTTAAATTAATAAATACTTGGTTATATGTTTTTCATAATTACTTCATGGACCAACACATGATATATATAATTCTTTTTTAATTATGAATTTCATATATACATACCATACATACATTCTTTCCATTTCATTTATATATATATAACTGTAGATTGGGGTCCAGGCATATTTATTTAAGTCATTTGGTAACCAAATGGCTTAAATAAAATTATAGGACTACCTGGGGTCCGAACCCAAGCGACCCTTGGTATAGAAGGCCAGTGATAAATGTTTAGTAGGCATTTAATAATTAAATTAAATTTATAATTACCATTAAATGGATAATTTACTATAATTTATTTTATTTCAAATATATAACTTGAGGAGCACATAGGCTATTATTTTAGTTTATTATCACTTAGCCTATTATTAGTGGCTACTATCTGATCTAGCTTACCCTTACAACTCTCCTGACCTGGGTAACTTCTTTGTGTGTATTCATACATAAGTTTATGAGTATCTTTGTATGTGTGCGTAAAATTATATTTACATCATAAGGAGCCACCACTCTTCAAATTAATTACATTATGAATCTAAAGGAAAGAGTAGAGGGAATTTAATTAAAAATTTATTTTGCATATATATATCAAACTTACACTTTATTGACAACGTTACATGAATTATTTCATCATCGTCAAGTGACGAAGGAGTTAACCTTCTTATTAAATATACTTATCAAATTTATTCATAAATTTAAACTTGATTATAAAATTGTAGTTAAATATTTTCCTAGGTAAATTAATTAATTCAAACTTTTTTTTAGAAAAAACTTGTTGATAATCAATATTTATATTTCCTATTCATATTTAAAATTAAAATAAAAGGAGACTCGATATTTCAAATGGAATGGTTAGTAAATATGTTCTTTTCAAGGCTCGATTTACTGGTCTTCTCGTCCTTTTTTTAGAAAATCATTCAAAGTACAGAAAAAAAAGTTCAATATTCGACTTTCAAGAACAAAAGCTATAATATTTGAAAATTGTAGAGCTTTTAATAAATGGCGCATACAATAATTTTTTTGTGAAATCATGTCAAAAAAAAAAAAAATGAAAATAAAACCGAACTTCTCATGTATTTTTTATCAAACAAAAAGAGAAGAGAAGGAATGAACTTGAATACATGCTATTTGTTGCTCGGATGGTCAGCAATTTGCAAATGCTTTTTTTTTTCTTTTTTTTTTTTTTTTTTTAATCCATTTTTTCCTCTCATTAAAGCCAATATTTTCTAATTTTTTTCCCCTACATCTTTATTAAACATTTTTAATTTTCTTAAATTCTTAATATGAAAAAAGAACATTCGCATATTTTATAAAATATAACAGCTTACGATAAAAAAATTTAACGTTGCCATCATTTTGATGATAAATTAGAACGAATGATATAGACAAAAATTATCATACTTCCACATGATCAATTAATTAGCTATAAAATATAAATTTAAATAAAGGGGTTGGAGAATAATAAACTCCGGCAAATTTATAGCTCCACCCTGAGGTCCTTTTTATTTTCGGCAGATATTTCAATGCATGACACTACATCATCCTTAAGCCGCGAGGATATAGTAGAATTTTGCTTTGGGACACACAGGAGTGGTCATCAGCTAAGAAAAGGCACCTCACCAATATAGTGTTTAAAATCATCTTAAGCATTTTTCTGATATTATTATAATAGACTGCCTCCACCTTACTATATCCTCGCGGCACTGAAGATGATGTGTCTAAAAAAACCGAAATATCTGCCAAATAAAAGGAGGTAAGGTGGAGAAATAAATTTGCTGGTTATTATTCTCCAACCCCTTTACTCTACTCATCCCAGCCTACTATTCAATCTACATAAATTAAATTTTGAAAACAGTCTTTATGAATCGTTTAACTAAGAGGCATGGATGAAGAGAAACCAGTTCTAGAGACATGAACAAAATTTCTCAGTTCTGAAAAAGGCACGATTAGATAGCGAAACGTTATACTTAATGAAAAATCAGTTTTAGCTAATCTTAAATGTAGTGTTAGTTAAATCAGGAGTTAAAAAATCTGTTGGAAGAAAAATTAGAAAAGTTGTCTATTTGCAGACTAATTTGATTCTAATTTTTTTTTTTTTTTTTTTTTTTTAAGAAAAAAAAAAAAAAATAATTAATATTTAAAGACATTCAAGTACGCCCCGCAGATAGGCAGCCCTCCTAATTGTAACTCGTAAAAGCTTTTTTTTCAGCTGCTGGTTTATTTAAATGAATATTATAATTATTAGTTAGTTATTTTGTTAGGTTGGTATTTTTCCCTTCCATTAATCCATAGCAGGGGGTGTTCAACAAGCGAATAATGGTGTTCTGTAAGTCTACAGAACAACATTATTGGACCAGGGACGCCTAGTGATATTATTACTTTATCTTATCTAATAGCCATATATAGAGGGGAGTATTGCTTTTATTACAAAATTCGATGTCAAGATTTTGATGGAAATACACGTTTTGAGTATCTTAGTTCAAAAATGGGCTATCTGTGTTTCTCTCTGTGTGTGTTCAAAAATAAAGCATGCAAAAAATCTGATATACTTTATATTTAAGTTAGGTACTCTCCTTAAAGAGAGCTTTTTAAATAATATCGGCCCAAGAAGAAATAGGTCTTTACTGATGTACTTTTTGAGTTTTTTCCATTTTCTCAAAATTTTCTCTAACGATTTTGATTCAAATTCATAAACCTATTAGACCTGGCCTTAGATGCTCTTTAAAAATGTATATTCTAATTTAACTAATCCTTTTAAAACTCCTAGATAAAGATATCTTTAGTCTTTCTAAATTTTCATCTTCATTCATTACGTAGAAAGAACTTTATATTAGGCTAATTGAGAGTGGATGATTTCCACAATAAAGATGATCTACTCTTATTATTTTTTGGATATCCTAAAATCATAATCAACGTCTCCCATCCGAGATTGCAGTCACATAAACCAAAATTTCTATAGAAATAACTTTCCAAGTTTCAAAGATATTACTACTTAAAAGTTTATTTAAACTTTGAAATTTGGGCGATCCCCTCGGCCATCAAAAAAATAGTGAGGCCTGAGTTAGAGTATTAATAGTAACTTATAATAATTTTGTAGGTCAAAGATTAACTGGTTTTCAAACTGTACTGAATTAGTTGTTGCTTTGTTTTTTGTAACCTTTAGATTATCTTTAGATAAAAATATTTACGATTGCCCTGAGATTGCTTATACGAATAAGTATTAAAAATTATCCTTATCTTTCAATACCGGAATAAAAGGAGAGATGGTCATTTTAGATTTAGTTATTTGAGAACAAAAGAGCGAGATAAAAATCGAAAACCCTTCGTGTAGGAGGAAAAGAAGTTGCAGGATCCCACACGCAAACTTGACCTTCTTCGTTTATTAGTAAGATTTCTATTTAAGGAAAAGTCACTTTAATGATTATTTGTGAATGACTTATCTTCAGTTTATTATTATTAGAATAAACTGGGTTTGTTTTTTTTTTTGTTTTTTTATTTATTTTGCCCGTTTGGCCGGTGGCCATTGGGTACTGGATTTGTTGGTAACACTTTCTTGTAGAAATTGTTATGCGTTTAATTTAATTAAAACTGTACTATTTATTTAATCAAAATTTGAATAAATTGATACGAATCTTTTATAATAAAGTGATTTTTTTTATAAATTCTATTTTAAAATTTTTTCCTGCCTGATTTTCCAAACAGTTAATTTTATAGTCTTCATTAGCAAAGGTCCCCTTTATTGCTTGATTAAACTTACTGAATGACTTTGGTGTGCTGTTAACCAAACATCATTAAACAGTCGGACGTTCACTAAAATAATAAAGGATTTTAAAATCAAACTAAAATTTATTTTTGTCTAAATTTAGGAATATTTTAGTTATTGCCACGAAAAATACCTCAATAATCGAAATAGCGATATCGGTAAACAGTAATTCTAAATATTTCTTAGAGGGGAAATTCAGATAATTCGAATAATTGAAATTTTGATATTGTTACAATATGTAATTAATGTTAAATCGAGAATTGCAATCATATTAAGCGTGTAATTAGAGGTATTTCAGTATGTTTTTTTTTTTTTTTAAAGGTAGATGGATTCATTTCATTAAAGCTTATACATTCAACATCCGTTATACTTTAACACATCCTGCTCCTGATTTATACTAATTTTCCTACTTTTTCTCAGCAAAATAGTAGATGCTATTTTCTCATTATTGCACCATCTAATTTTCTCTAGTCGTTCCCTTCAAACCATTCTTTAAAACAACGCTAGTTTAAAGATATTGCCAAATCAATTGAAATAAATAGGGACGAGGTCTAAATAGTGGAATAAGACCTTAAATAAATTTATAAAAAATACTACTACTAATATTAATTATACCCTTAAAATCCAAGGACTGTGGATCGCAGGTAGTCAGATGAATATTTATTGGATCTATTGGATACAAATTGGTATAAATAAATATGATACGATCACTGTATCATTAATAGCACAAGTTATATAGCCTCATATGCCGAAAATAAAAAAAAGACAACCCTTTGGTTGTTTCATCTTATTTATTCAGTGAGATTACTCACTGTATTGTACCCAGATGATAAACTCATCAACATAAACAATTTTGAGGAACTGATGTTGAGATAATCAATTTTTTCCGAAACTTCTCGTAAATTTGTGAGGCTTTATATTTTTTTGGCTGCTTCTGCTCCTTTTCCTGTTATAAAGGAACTTTTATTATAATATCCTCGAATATTTTACTCCATATCGAATTGGACATAACTGACTAGGACAGTTGATAGATAAGATAGATATCTGACAATATACCATAAAAAGTAAAAATATAATTCCTATAATAATTCAGACAAAAAATATTTAAAAAAAAAAAAAACGTATCACTAGTATCTTTAAAATTTATTAATATGTGGAGGGATGCCCAAGATTCTTGACTGATTTGTTGTTTACTTTTTGACAAACAACTAAAGATCCTATCAATTATATATAGACCTACTTAAAAGTTTACTTACAATTATCAGTATATACATGGGCGTAGCCAGGGGGGAGGCCATTGCCCCCCATGGCTGGTCCTAAAAATTAAAAAAAAAAAAACAAATATATATTTTTTCCATTGGGAATTTTTTTTAACACTACATTAATTTAATTTTTTTTATTTAAATAATTAATTAATAATCTATGTATATATTAATTGGAAACCCCCCTCTCGCTCTAACGAGGGGTTGCCCCCCCCCCCTAACAAGAATTCTGGCTACGCCCATGAGTATATATAAAGTGCAATTGAAAACATTCATCGCCCCTCTTTCCTCTCATCCCTCAATCACATTGAACGCAATGAAAAATTTTATTAAAAGAGAACAACATTGTGTTCCACATACAATTGCGCAAATAAACTGTTATTAATATAGCTTATATAAAATTATTCTGTATCTTTTATATATATTCGATTTTCAATTAGTTACAAATAATTCACCCTTTTTCTATAGGTGAAAGAGAATAAAAACTAAAGAAAATTATCATTAATTATTATTCATTTCTCGTCATAATCAGTCTATATACGATTGCGAGTCCATTGCGGTCGGAGAGAATTTCATTAAAAATGCACATCAGGAAATTACCCCCCTGGTGTTTGGTTTGATTTGTTTTTGCTATTCTCATCTCTCAACTATTATATATGTTACTGACTGGTGCTGCTGCTTCAATTCCAATTTAATATTTAAAATGAGTGACCATTAATGAGTCTCTCTGCATGTGATTTATGCACTTTAAATGAGCTATTCTAATTTAATATTTATAGCAAATAATTAATTTTCCCCTCATCTACTGTATTTATTTATTTTATTATTTGATTTTTTAATAACAACATATATGTAAATCACATTGAAATTTGAAATTTCAGCTTTTTAATCAGAGGATATTTGTTCATTAAATAACAATATATCTTTTTTTTTTGAACTGGAGGGAAAAATTGTTTTTTTTTTTTTTTTGTTTAATTTTTACTTTTTTGAAATTTATTAAGCTTAATAAATAGATAGAATAGTGTTTGGGTTGCAGGTAGCCAAAAAAAATCGATGTTTTGAAAGTTCAGCACTCCATTCCTCAGAACGAATAGGTTTTCAAAATTTAAACTTGGATGGCAGACATCTATAATAGTAAAAACGACAAATAACATTACAATGTTTTCTATTGTTGTTCTACTGTTGAGTTGTAGAAGCAGAGACATGCAGCCAAATATTTTATTGGCTTAATGTTTCGGTCTCTATAGACTCCATCCTCAGGGCTCAATGGATTGTAAGATCCCTCATCTTATGAGCATTATACATAACTGCTTAATGCAAAATACGAGGGCGATTTGGAAAGTAACCTCCTATCCTCGCTGTAAACCAACACATAGAAAAAAAAATTTAGCCCTATTTATATATCAAAGGTACAACTCTCCTCTATTTTTCAACTTAGTCTCGACTATTATTTAAGCACTTGTTGTACCGTTTTACCAATTTGCCAATTCTTTCTTCATAAAAAGGGGCCTCCTGCGATATAAGCCAATGTTTCACACAGCTCTTTATCGTCAGCAAAATGCTTTCCCCCAAGCCACTTCTTCATTGCCGGGAACAAATGAAATTCAGAAGGATACAAGTCCTGGTGGTAGGGAGGATGGTGAAACACATTCATTTGAATTTTCTTACAGCAGTGTGAGGATGCCCGATATCGTGCAAAAGCACAACCGAAGTTTACTGTCGCACTTTGATCAAACTGAAAAGAGCCATCCAGAACAAACTTCGCTGCCTACTGGGGTCTGCGGTTGTGCTTTTTCATGATAACGCGCGCCTTCACACTGCTATAAGAACATGAGATGATTTTCGCAAATTCAAATGGGATGTCTCTCATCATCCCCCCGGACTTGGCTCCTTCTAATTATCATCTGTTCCCCACAATGAAGAAGTGGCTTGAGGGAAAGCATTTCACTGACGCTAAAGAAATTAAAAATGTTGTGAAACATTGGCTTATCTCGCAGGTGGCCCCTTTTTATGAAGAAGTAATTGTTAGAGAAGATTGTATTTGATATATAAATAAATTTTTTTCTATGTACTGTTTTTTTTTTTTTTACAGAGATTTGGAGGTTACTTTCCAGATTGTCCTCGTATATATACTTTTTTGACACTAATTGGGCCCTGAAGATGAGCTCTATCGAACTTCGGCAAAATAAAATATTTAACAAAGAAAATTATTTGACTGCTAATCACCTGCTTCTGCAACCCTTTCTTGATACAACTTTTTCAATGTTTGCTTCTTAAGTATGTATTGATTGACACAAGAGCGACCTATTCGGAACGATATGCTCTCGAAACGACGACGATACTGATATTTATTAAAAAATGTATGTTATTTTTTTATCACTTAAATCACAAGTTGTTGAATTTTCTGCGGAGGAAGGGGGATCTGGTCCCCAGCTCGAACGCCCATCTTCCTTTCAAATTAGAATTTCGACCTAAAATGATTCTAAATATGGCTATCTAAAGATTTATTTATAAACTCTTCTTGCAAAGGAATTTTCAGTCTCGGAATTTCTTCTTAATGTCAAAATAAAACTTCTTATCAATTGAAATATTCCCTTTGAGATGTTAGGTTTTGTACTAAGTATTGAAATATGAGGGTGGGTGATTTGTTGATTTTTTTTCTTTTCCATAGAAAAAAAAATTAATTTTCTCTGCAAAGTAAAAGTAATTCTAGTGAGTGGATTACAAATGTATTTATTTTTATGAATATTCCAGTCTAAATATATCGTATGATAATAAATCATATGTATGAAACCTTGACTCATTTTAAGGTCAAGCTTTTGTTGAGTTGGCAAATCGATTTAAAGAAAAATAAATTTTATCTTCCTCTATCTAAGTAAAGAATTTAGCAAAGATATAAATTTTTAGTATGGACATCTATAGTATATTGAAATATAAAATTTGTTCTATACAAATCTGGCATATTTTTTTATTATAAAAAATTTATTGAATATTTTTATCTAAGAATTTTCTTAATTGACATTAGCTTTCTGAGGTCTAATGTTTGCCATGCAGTGACGGCGCAAGCCCCAATGGGGCGGCGGCAAACTTACCAGCAGAGGGGGAGAGGGACATTTAAAATAAAATGTTGCTATACATTTTTTTGTTTATTTGCTGTATTTATTTATTTATTTAAAAAGAATGTTGACATTAGTCTACCAGCCATTTTCACCACCCATATATTTTCTATACTAGAAATGAAAAAACATTATTTAACTTAAATGTTAAGAATAAATACTAATTAAATCTTTTTTTTTTAGTCCTTTTCAGGCTTTTTAGACCACGTCCTTATTTTTAACATTTTGAAGAGGTAGCTAGGCAATGTAATTTAGAAAATTTTCACTCCATCTCAAGAGGCGATATCTTTACCTCTTTACTATGATCCGGGAAAAAATTTCTTCTACCTCTCTTATTAAATAATAAAATAATATAAAAATAATAATAAAAATGCCTTTCACTTTCTTTTTAGTTTGCAACATTCGTTTGCATTTGCCCGCGTCGACTTGCGTTTTGTAAATAAAATTTCGGTTGTTTGCGGCCCGGCGTATAAGTTTACTTTTATAAAAAGAAAATTATTCATCTAATAACTAAATAACATGGGTCAACATTTATGCTTTTTCAAATTAATTTAAGATAAATTTTTTGACTTTTATTTATTTATTAATTAAGTATGAGAGAAAGAGAGACGGAGAGAGAGGAGGTAATAAATGACTTCCCGGCATGATGCAAACAAAGTTAAACTTATCAGGATTTCAGCATGAATGAATTAATTCCCCTTTCCTTAGTCACCATTCACGACGCCCTTAACTATCTGGCCGGACAGCAAGAGGCTTCAATTAATTATTATTTAATTCAAACTCATAAGGGTGATCAAACAAAAAAGTTTTTTTAAGTAAACAATTCCAATGAAAATAAACATACATAATATGTTTTTTTTTCTTTAAAATACTTTTGTAAATGCAAAAAATATAGATGTCTGTCTCTACAACTCTATTAACTATAAAGGAAGGAAAGGGGTTTCAACCCGCTAAATTCCAAGTAAAAACAAGAACGAAGCAGCACTACTAACAGCGATAGCACTCAAAGGCTTTTCTCTTCAAAGGCCAATGTGCCTATGCGCAAAGTCAAGTACAATCTGAACAAAAAGTTTTTATTTTAATAAAATGTCAGTCAATTTTGCAAACAATTAATTAATAAATAAATATGATCAGAGATACCCTCAGATGCCGAAGAGAGTTAAAAGAAAAAGACCTTAAATAAATAAAAAAAAAAACATAATTTGGGAAAAAAATTGCTGTTGATGTTATGGAATGGAAAAGAGCAAGTACAGGTGCAGTAAATAAAGAGAGCCTTTGGATGCCAAATGCCGAAAAGGAGACGTTTCGGACAAAATTTATTTGTCCATCCTCAGTCCTCGTTGGCTTATAAATTAATTAGGCACAAAGTTGTCATTGTTGTTGCGGCACGAATTTGTGCACATGTATATTTTTTATAAAATCAGGCGAGTGTCATTGTTTCGTGAGAGTCTATAAGATAATCAGATAAGTTAATTCGTGCCGCAACAACAATGACAACTTTGTGCCTAATTAATTTATAGGCCAACGAGGACTGAGGATGGACAAATAAATTTTGTCCGAAACGTCTCCTTTTTGGCATTTGGCATCCAAATTATTTGCTGCTCTTTATTTGCTGCACCTGTATTTGCTCTTTTCCATCCAATAAAAAAAAAATAATAATAATTAATAAGAGGCCAGAGATAGAGCATTAGCATTCAAAGGGCAAGGGTTCATATCCCGCCCCAGGCGAGAAATTTATTTCAATTGAATTTAATTGTTTAAAAGTTCCTGAACCGTAGTGAGTGGTAGAGTACTCGCCTCTTATGGGGGTAAATAAAAGGAATAGAATCGAAAGGAAAATGGAACAAATATTTCAATTAATTTAACGATAATAATATAACGATGAGATGTGGTAATGCAAGGCTGTCTCTTAACTAAGGGCCAGCTATTTGACCATGGGTAAAGAAACCCTTGAGAAACTATGTCTTGCATATTACAATACATGTAATGTATGTCTATTCCATGATTCCCCAAAGTATTAATACATTGTCTACTAAAGTTTAATAATACCTACATGATTAATTAATTCCTATATGACTGCAGAGTATTTAATCTAACATAAACAAAATCCAAAGATAAAAGAATTGAAATATGACGTGGCTTCTTATAAGATAAAGAATGTTTTTTTATGGACCATCCAACTAGTGTTTCGATACTCCTGATTATAAGTTAATATTTTCTTTTTTAATGCAAAAAATTAAACAAATTTTTCTTTTTGTTTCAGGAAATAGACCTCATCCGTTCTACCTCAGTTTCATATTATGTAAGTAAGCATAATTATTTTGGTAAATAAGTGGCTCACAAGTCAATATGGTTAAGGCCATAAAACAAAAGATAATTAATGTTTTTTAATTACATTATAACAGCGATCCCCAAACAGAGAGTTGTGGGTCTCTGCGGAAAAGCGGATCTGCTACAGGGGCTCCACTGGAAAATGTTCCAATATTAAATAGATGTTTTGACATGGAGAGGCTCGGAAAATTCTGATATAGGATGCGGCGCGGGAACTTTTTTTTTTATAAATAGCTGTACATTAAAATTTTTTTTCATTGCTTTTTGAAAATGATATCTTGAGGGGGGCCACTCTTCTGCTCAAAATATTGAAAGAGTCGAAATCTGAAGTTTTGGACCAATTTGGCCAGCATTTTCGTGTCGATAGAGTCACGAATATCGTTCTTCAGCTGATCTAGAGTTTTCGGACGATTGGTATACACCGAGGATATGAAATATACCCATAAAAAAATGACAGGGTGTTAAATCTGAGTAGCGCGCTGGCTATTCTAAATCTTTCAGCGATTTAGTTTTGAAAGTGGTCAGCGCACTACCCAGATTTAACACCCTGTGATTTTTTTATGGGTATATTTCATATCCTTGGCTTATACCAATCGTCCGAAAACTCTAGATCAGCTGAAGAAGGATATTCGTGACTCTATCGCCAAGATCAACACGGAAATGCTGCCAAATTGGTCCAAAACTTCAGATTTCGACTGTTTCAATGAATTAAGCAGAATGGTGGCCCCTTTCAAGATATCATTTTCAAAAAACAATGAAAAAAAAAAATTTACATGTACCACTATGTAGGCTATAAAAAAAAAAATTAAAATGATATCTCCAATACTTTTTGTTTTATAATTTTTTAAAATAAGAAAGTGAATGGCGGAAGCTACACCAAAATAAAGAAAAAAAAAAATAATAAGAAAGTTCCCGCGCCGCACCCTGTATAATATATTAAAGAGAGCCGAGAACCAAAAAAGTTTGGGAACCTCTGCATTATGACAAATTCAGAAGCCATAAAAATAAAGGCTTTGCGATTTAGCCTATCAATATAATAAACGAAATGAATGTGAAATGTGAATTCTTTAATAACTACAGAAATATTATTTATTCGATTAAAATTTACTAAAATCAGAAAATAAAAATAAAGTTAATCGCATTGGCTTTTGAGCTAGTAAAATATAAAATTTAATAAATTTTAATTAATCAAAATATATTGAATGAAATCAAGATATTTTTAATTTATCAAATGATAATTTTTGGGGTTAAAAAACATTAAAGCAGTGTTTCTTAATTTTACTGTCCGTGAAATATTCCTATAATGTAGGCTATATTCTATTCTTATTTAAATCGCTTCAGTCATTTGTGTCAGGGACTGACAAGTATTACTCTAGTGGAGCGTTTCTCTATCTGAGGTCACGTACCCAAGTAAAAAAACTCAATGTTCTGGATTTTAATATTTTCCCCAAAAATAAATAATACTGGACTGCAGATATATGATCGAAATGTAATTAATTTTTTAATTGTGAAAGCTTCAATTGCAAAATAATCACCAAAAGTTGATTACTGTACTTCTTATGTCCAGACTGAAATTTCAAAGAGCTCATTTAGTAATCAAACAAAAATATTTAATATTAGGATGTTTTTATAGCTGGTTGAATTGATGAAGTAGAATGAGAATAAAAAAGAGAGGACATCTAATTATACTTTCGTTTATTTCCCCATACTGCTGACGTTTCGGTCCTGTAATAGCTCTGAAGATGGTCCTAAACGGGACCGAAAAGTCAGCAGTGAGGGAAATAAACAAAACTAAAATTAGCTGCTCTCTCTCTCTTTTTTTATCCTCATTCTACTTCATAAAAAAAAATTTTAAATTATTATTCAATGTTAACTTTATTTATAATCTTGTTATAAAATAGTATATAGTAATTCATTTTTTTTTTTTACTAAATCCCTTCAAATAGATGACTTCCCCCGCGTTATCCCTTCTAGTTAATAAACCAATACTTTATAATACGATCGATAAAACAGAGCCAATGTAGTGTTAGTACTCTTGTCCAGCTGCTGTTTGGATGAAGCCCACTCAAATTCGCTATTTCCTATTTTCACTTTATTGGCCCGATGGGGATTCCTTTATGCGAGTGATCGAAAGAGTTAATTTATCACAGCTCTGGGAAATCTTAAAAAAAGTAACTTTCATATAATAAGCAACATTTATTATATAAATAGGGTGAATCAAAAGTCGGGAACAAAAAAAAAAAGAAAAATTTATAAAAATTCATCTAATCTCACATTGAGAATATTATAATTTTAATTCTAATTTTTATATTTCAATCTCAATAATTTATTTGTTTGTAAAAGATAGGGGCTGAATAACTTCGGTTTACAGCGTAAATAAAGGAAAAAATTCTCTGAGATTTTTTGGCTCTGTTTTCTAAGTAGCCCTATATTTCGTTACGGTAAAATAATCTCTTTCAAAATTCTCTTAAAATATTGTATAAAATCAGTTAATTTCGAAATTTATACTCTACCAAAGTAACAAATTCCCAAAGTAATTTTATCCATATCGAAAGTCTATAAGTTATCGTAGATTCAGTTAAGTACCTAGATATTGAAGTATATCATCGGTCCAGTACAATAACGCAAAAAAGCGATTTTTCAGGAGAGCCGATTAAAGTTTCTGCTTTTCCTTTCCGTTCATAACCGTTACCTGCGTTATCCGATTTCTGAAATTTTGCACTAATCCCAATCATAGAACTCTCTTATAAATTTCTACTCTTATAAATTTTCCCATTGACAAAAAAATCTGGTGTGGCAAGCACAGAACACAACTTTCTCTTACCTTTGATGCTGTGCAATTAGTCACACCAGATTTTTTATATTAAAAAAAAAAAAACAATGAAATAATCACAAGTATAAAACACATAGGAGATAGTTAATTTTGGCACTCGCCTTACGAAGAAATAAAGTAGATATACTGTATATAGTAGATATAAAGGGAGATCTATCTCCCAGGCGGATACGAAGAAGGGTATTCTCTCCTTCCTTCTCTATAAAGCGCTCCGATTTATATTACTAATATAATTTTTCTCTAAATTTTTATCATATTTATCACTTGTTGTTATTGTTAATAAATTCATTAATGGAAAATTTATTTAAAAATAATCGGTTTGGGGTCGATTTTCATTCCCCTCTTCCACCCATCATCCTAGCTTTAGGATAATTAAATATCAAATAAAATAGGAAAAGTCTACAATTTCAATATCTGGAAGCCTCGCTGCTGTAGCGGGCTAGGGTGTCGGCTTCTACAAAGAATATACCTTTTCAAACCCTGGGCGTGCGGGATTTTTTCATTAAATAAAAATATTTATTTAATGTAAACAAATCCTCAAGCAGGCACTGGATTGGAATATTGGATCTCACCACAACTCTACGAGGAGAGGCAGTCGCTGTAACATCCCGCCCTGTAGAAGGGACGTAAAGAAGGTTTTCTCTCAGTGATTCATTCTTCGAAAGGAGTAGGCTACTCGCCGGTGCTGAGGGAGTCCCTCCTCAAACTAGGGGATCCTCCCTAGCATAGAGATTTGATAAAAGGAACCGGGTGGACCAGAAATAAGGATTAGTTCACTAGCTATAAACGAACGCAGGAGGAGGAGTTAAAGATAGGAAATAACGTAACTTCACGGGGTACCGGTAGATGGCTACGGCTAGAGACCGGTTGGGTTGGAGGTGTGTGTCTCCGTGCACGAAAGCACCTCGGGTAAATAAACGGGGATCCCGATAGGAATTTCAAATAATAATAATAAATTTCAATATCTAATATTTCACCTATTATATTGAGGGATTAACTAATACTTATTTTAATTATATTTACCATTGGATATTGTCATTTTTGAAAATATTTTAAATGAATTTTCTCTTATCATCATCTTTGTGCTCTGCTCTTCCAACCGTCACCAAAAAAATTCCGAATATGTAAATGTTTTAAAATCATATAAAAAATTTTTCCTTTACGCATAAATATCAGTCTGTTCAATCTTCTCTTTTTGCAAATTTATTTTATGATTTTGATAGAGAATAGAGTAGAGATAAAACCTCCCCTCTCTTTCCACTCTCTTTGTACACACATTCACATCAATTTATTGTGCAAATATTTATTTTAATATCAACAGGAAATTGATTGCAATTTATTATATAAAAAATAATTATATGTTATATATATTTTTAATATAAATATTTATCGAAAATCTTTCTAGTTTCTCTTATCTCTATATATGTATATATAGGGAGAGAAAGTATTGGATTCATGCTGAATTCAAATGTACCGTACTGTTGGGAACTATATACATGTCAACACGAGATTTTTATATATTGATTTGATTGATGTTGATAGCAACCGTTGTTTTATTCTAAATAAACCATATTATTTACATAATTAAACTACGTCATGTTGAATGAGAAGAGGGTTAGGTATTTTTCTTCTTTGTTTGTCAATAAGATTGAGAGATGTCATTAATTTGGCGCCGCCTTCTTGAGTTATTCTTTCTAGCTGGAGAAGAACAATGGAGTTGCTTAGAAGAACCAGTAAGGTGTCTTCGATGGTTTTATATTGAAACTCTTCAATCGAGACTAAATAACGCTTTTTTTGTCTTCCTTCTCACTTTCTTCGTCCTCATCGCCTCTATTTTCAGGTGTGAATCAATTTTAAATATTTTCGTTTGAAAGAAAAATAATTGAATTTTATACTGTTAAATGATGAAATTTTAATTTGAATATCTTTCCTGATATACTAGTTGAAATTTTTTTAAATTATCTATTTTTATATAGATTTTGTTTTGTTTATATTTATATTTTCATACCTGTATTTCTCTTTCACAAAATTTTGTTAGATTTCATCATATATTCTTGAGCAGATAGGTCAAAACTTAAGAATACAAAATTACGTTAATTTCTGTATTAAATATTCCTTTTTCAAATTAATTGTATTCCTATTAACGAGTATCCCTCATTATTTAATTTAATTTGACTAAGTAATTCGCAAATCAAATTTCGTATTTTTTTATGGCTGTTGGTCCTGAATTTCAAGAGGTTATCCAGTCCTGATTCAATTGTATTTCATGAATATTTAATTTTTAATCCTTTTAGTTTTATCGTTTTCACGGTTTCAATATAAGAGATTTCCTCTCATCTTTTTTTATTTTGTTGAATTGCTTTATATTTTTCAACTCTACAAATCACATTTCAATAAAGACAGTATTTATAATTTTAAGTTATTTTTGTTTGTTCGCTTGTTATTTTTATAAGAAGAGGAATTCTAAAAAAGGATAATTGACTAAAGACAGAGGGAGATTTTTTTTGCCAGGTGGTTGTGGTTACGTCGCCAACGCATCTTGTCTTCATCGACGTCGAATTCAGGTCAGGTCAAAGGTGTAGGAGAAGGTTGGAAACGAAAAGCTCCACCAGTGAATCCTCTAACCCCGCATTTACTGACAAGGCTCCTGAGGCAACTCCATCGACGGGAATTGACGTTCGCCACCAATTTGCTTCAGCTTCAATATGAGAACCAGAAGCCAGAACCTGTCATAATTTCATAGCAATCGCTCCCCACTCCGAAAACCGATTATATCAAAATTTAATGTCAAGATTTATAGCTGTAGAAGTAACAAGCTATTACTACCACTAATACTACTGTATAAATTAATTAAGAAGCTCTGTAATAATTAATAAAAAAAAGATATCTTAATCATAGACCTTATCTGCTTTTTGGCTTACATCGCCTATCGTCTTTTGGTATTTTTCATTAAATAAAATTTATTAAAAACAAATCCTGATGTAAATATACATGACAGAAAAGTTACCGATGTGAGCCCTCTGTTTATATTTTATTATTCGTCTCTGTAAAGGGTGGAAGGGAAGGGTGGATAATTTTTAGGGCTTTTTCGGTATTTGAACACATAGGCGTAGCCAGAAATTTTTGATGGGGGGGGGGGGTTCAAGATGATTTCTCTCCCTCCCCCCCCGACTAATAGGGCAGTATAGAGCGTCTAATAAAATATATGACTGGCCACTCCGCCCCCTGGACCCCCCCTCGAGCTGGCTCGGGCCCGCCCTTTCTTAATTAAGTGTCGCAATTATTTATTAATTCAACTAGTATCAGGCAATAAAATAAAATATATAACCCTCTGAATAATATTTATAAAGGGGCCTATAATACCGAGGTCCCTGTTTCTCTTCAACAGACTCTCATCTTAGATTTCTTAAAGAAAAAAAAAGAAAAAATTTATTTATATAATAATTTTTATTATTTTTCATTTGAGATATTTAATCAATTTTAAGCGGTTTTAATTTTTTATAAAGCAAAACAAAAATCAATTTTTTTGGATGGAAAAATTCTGAATTTTTTGCGTTTTATTCATTTTTTTTTTTTTTTTTTTTTTTTCAAGCTAGAGAAAATTATTATATTTTACTTTCTCTTACTTACTTATGAAATATATATAAGAAAGTGTTTTGTATTATAGAGCTTAAATATCTAGTCATGGCTTAGGTCCAAAGGGGGGGGGGTTTGAACCCCCAAATCCCCCCCCCCCGTGGCTAGGCCTATGTTTGAACACCTCGCCTCTATTTGAAAGTTAAATTTTTGTTGATAGACCTATTAAATAAAAACATGTATATTCATCAAAATCAAATTTTTGACATGATCTCAATACCTTCTAAATATTTCATAATATATAGGGGAAGAGAAAGTAAAATTAGCGTCTATTTATTTGAATAGATATGTAGTCATTTCAATTGGAATAATGTTTTGACGGGGAGCAAAGCCCACACATCAAGCACCAGAGGCGAGACTTCTACTTCTGGGTTATGGCCTAGGGTCGGAAGATGTATGGGAAAATTGGATTTTATGAGGTATTGCTCGGTGTCAGCCTGACGGGCAGTTCCAGGGTTACCTAGTCGGAGTAATCCTAATTTTTATGGCACTTAGGCTACCTCAAATTGGGCCTTTTGTGTCTGTGGGGTGAAATTTTCTCCCACTATCTTACCATAAGAAACTTAAGCAATGATCAATTATTTGCGGCAAACTGGATTCGAACCCGAGTCGTGTTGAGACTTCAGATCCTTAATCCACAGCTTAGCCACTTGCTTCCTCAAGGG
>JAKCPI010027841.1:0-131205 GCA_023213315.1 Euborellia annulipes | reverse complement strand
GACTCGGTCTATGATTAGTTCAATCTTTAACAGTTCTAGAACGGTCTAAATGAACTTGATATTCCCTTTTGTCATCAATGTCATACAGATGTCATACAAAAGATAAATTTTATTAAAAAACAAAATTTTGTATATATAAATCTCTAATAAGTTTTTTTTATTTTGATCTTCGTTTTTAAATAAGGTAATTTTATTCTTTTTTTACTGTATTCTAATTTAAAAAAGATGTATAATGTAATACGTAATTTACAATCTAGAGTGGCAAATATCTTTATAGCTGCATACTTTAAAGGTATGTTTATTTTTATTTATTCCATTATTAAGTTTAATATGGGCCCAATATTTTGTTTATTTTGATATAAAAATATAACCTAATCCATATTTTTTGAATGTTAATTCCTTTCTTTATTTTTATTTATTTTGTTTTAGCATCGACTTGGCGTACTCTTGGTTTTAGAGGTATTCATAGTCATCCAGAGACAATATCATTTGAAAAAATGAATGTCCACGTCCTAGGAGCTCTACAAGATAATTATATGTATTTGGTAAGTTTGAAGTGATTATTAACCAAGTTTAAAGAAATGTCTCCAAAATTAGTTGAGGATTAGTGCTGTCTTTGAATGAGTAGGGAAAACGATCGAACTTAGAACAATCAAACCAATGAATTGCTTTGAGCCCCATTCGATAAAGCCTCCTCCAGACTCTCTCGAAGAAACTCGCCATAAGTTGTACGAGGCGAGGAGCTGAGGAGATCCACACTCTGGAGTTACCCCGCCTCAGAACCATGAGTGACACCGAATTAGTAGCAGCAGCTTTATATTTCTTTAAAGAAAAATAAAAAACAGATGAGGCGTCTTTTATTTATTTTTTATTTTTATGATTAGTATGTTTGGGATCCCAAATCACTTATTCCCTTTGAAAAGTTTCAAGGAATTGCAATTTGGGTGCATTCACTCATTATGAATAAAATTATAAAATTGAAATAATAAATCAGAATCACTCAATGAAATTGTAAAACACATTGAAGGGCTAGAGATAAAAAACGAGAGTGGAGGTGCATTTTGGGTTTCCTCGTTCTCGAGTCTCGTATTCCTTTGACTTTGGTAAAAAAAACCGGATTCAAAAGCGAAGCCGAGTCGTGTTGAAGTTGCACAAGGCGGGCCGAGCACACTCTAGTTCCTCGGTCATCGAGAGTCTGGAGGGGTTGGGCTTAATTGGAGAGACATCAACCTATGGCTCTCTGTTACGTTATCTGATGGTGCTAGTAATGGGTTGGATGTTTCAATGTTTTGGGTTAGTCAATGTTAACAAAATTACAGCCCTCTTTACTCCCGCCAAAAAAGATAAGCGAACATTTTGAGCTCTCATCAAAAAATATTAAATAACTAGTTAAAAATTAAATAATATTTTTATAGATCGTTGATGAAACAACTAAAGAAGCGGCAGTAGTTGATCCTGTGGACCCGAACAGTGTAATAAATGCTGTCAACCAACATAAAGTCAATCTATCTTCGGTGTTGACGACTCACCATCATTGGGACCATGCTGGAGGAAATTCGGAATTATCGAAAAAAATGCCCAATTTAAAATTCTATGGTGGTGATCAAAGGATCGAAGCTTTAACAAATCAAGTTCACGATGGAGACCAACTTAAAATTGGTGAGCTAAATGTCAAGTGTATGGCAACACCATGTCATACCACCGGACATATTTGCTATTATATCACAGGCAATGATCAGAAGCCGGCTGTCTTTACTGGTAATTACAAATAAAAAATTAATTCCCACCTAGCCAGTTTTGATTTTATCTACTTGAATTTTTTATTAGGCGATACTCTTTTTATTGCTGGATGTGGACGATTTTTTGAAGGGACTGCAGAAAATATGTACGCCGCACTTATAGAAAAACTTGCTTCTTTGCCTGATGATACTGTAAGTTAAAGATTTTTTTTTTAATAATCAACTCGTCCATTTATCTCTAGTGGTATATCAAAACCAGGGGAAAATCACAAAAAAATGTTTAAAAAAAATAAATTTTAATAAAAATTCTTGTAATTACCTATTTTTAATCTAAAATACTATTTATTTCAGCGAGTCTTTTGTGGTCATGAATACACAGTTCAAAATCTAAAATTTGCAAAACACGTTGAACCTAATAATGAAAATATTCTTAAGAAAATGCAATGGGCACAAGAAAGAAGATCGCAACAATTGCCAACGGTACCATCTACAATAGGTAATAAACAATTGTTTTTTTTGTCTCTTTTATTTGATATTAAAAGGGTCGCCCACGGGGCGTGGTGTAGAGGTTAGCGTGCTAACCTCATATACCAAACTTCGCGGGTTCGGACCCCAGGCAGTCCGATGATTTTATTTAAGCCATCTGGTATCCAGATGGCTTAAATAAAAATGCCTGGACCCTAATATATATAAATTCATAAATAACGGTTATCGTAAATGTCTTATATGGCCTGAGCTGCCGAAAAGACAGTGTGAATGTGTGTGTGAGTGTGAGTGTGAATGAGAAAAAAAGTGTGAATGCTTTAAAAAAAAAAAAAATATTAAGGGTCCTTTTTTTAAAATACAAATATTAATTAAATAATACGATCTGATAAATATAATACTTAATTAAAAAATTAAGACTTTTTTATTTTGTCAAATTTCATCATTCTTTAAATAGAAATTTACATTGCTTAGGGAGAAAATTCATCATATTCCATTACTCATAAATTTATAAATTTCACCAGAAAATAATGAAATCAGAAAGAGAAATAAATATATGAGTAAGATATAATGATTAATGAAAATTATCAACTAATTTTCTTGATAAAAGATAAATAAATTAAATTATGATAATACAAAAATAGGATTTATTTGGAAATTTAATAATATAATTATTTCAGGTTTTCTGAAGCTACGTATTTTGATTTTTACAAAGAAAGTTTTCTATTTATGATTATTTTCAGTGGCATAGCGAAGAAATTTTCCAGGGGGAGATTTAGAAAATTTGTCATTCTAACATATATTAATTTATACAATTTTTTGGTTCACCAGGGCAATAATACTGAGGTGGGTTCCCGTTTCCTTCCTCACGAGGAGGCATCTCAAATAAAGTTGGTTAATTTATTGCTAGGAGGTGGAATTTAACTCGAGTAGTCTTCAAACTGCTTTATCCCCTCGGCCAATCGAGGGGGCCTCCTCTACAATTATAGCAAATAGTAAATTAAGAAAATTATTATTATTGCAATAAAACTAGTCCCCCCCCCCCCCCTTAGCATGCCTCTAATTATTTTCTTTTTAAAAATAATGTTTCTTTGATCTATAAGATTAGCAGATTATTTTAAAAAAGTAAAAATAGTCACATGAATTTCTTTTTAATTTCTACGTGACCACCAAAGTTCCGGATTTTTAACATTCTCAACTCTAGGGAATAATTCTCCTTTTTTTAAGCGACTATTTTTATCATTCGATGATTAATCAAATATTATTTATTTATTTTAGGTGAAGAAAAATTAATCAATCCTTTTATGAGAGTGAAGGAAAAATCCGTACAGCAACATTCCAATCTTACTAACGCAGTTCAAGTTATGAAATACATTCGTCAAGAAAAGGATAATTTTAAGGGCTAAGGTATATTATTAGAATCTCTTAATTATGGATTATTTAAGTTGATAAATTTTTGGATAAGGATCTATCCGCCAAAATGGTTTAGCATAAAAACGTAAAAAAATCATAATAAATATCTTTATTTATAATTATCTTATTTTTCAGCTTTTTTTTATATTTTAGAATTCTTTTCTTTCTCATATTATCTTTACATATTTAATATTTTTTTAAATTTTTCTTACCTACTTTTTATTGAATTTTTTCATCGATTCCTTTTTCTTTACTATATTTTACCATTTCACATTTATATTTCTCTTTTGATTTTAAATACATGGCGTGGTACACCTGCAAAAAAATTAAATTGTTAGAAACATAAACAGAAAAAAAAATTAATATATTAATTTTACTTAACCTTATTCTATTCCTTTGCAGCATTTTAACAAGAAAATATTCACGATATATAAAAGGAGAATTTTATTCAAAAAAAATAAATTTTGGAAATGATTATATATTATTATACTTAATATAATATGTTAAATAAATTTATAAGTGACGGGCTCTCAATTGTTTTTGTTGTATCTTTTTAATATTCTATATATAATTTTTTTTTATATATTTTTTTTTAATAATTAAAATAAAAGAATTATGTGAATTTAATATAAAAGTGTTATTTTTATTCAGGAGAAACGAAGAGAGTGCAGGAATGTGCTATTTAATGAATATCTTAACAGAGTTTAAAGAAAAATTATATATTTAAGAATGAAGTAGATAATTGATTTAAATTTTCATTATTATCATTAATCTTGGTTTATTTTCACGTGCTTAGAATGCATGTATGTATAGTGGCCAGGTAGGGAGGCATGCTCGAAAAAATTAGCGGCTTGAATAACTCTTCTGTCTGAAGAGATATAATTATGTTGAATATACGTAGAAAGAATGATTCTTCAACAATAGATTTCACCATTTATTTTTTTCCTATCATTTCATTTTACCGCGCGGCGGTAAATTCTAATTTGAAAGTTTGATCACTTAAATTCTAATATTGTTTGCTGATAAAAATCTATACATGTTTTGTAACATTGCACTATCAGCCTCATATATTTATTTATATCATAAAATTGAGTTAATATTCCTTGGTCTTGGAATAGAGAACTTTAAGAAAGCATGTAAAAATAATAATTTTGGGATTATAAGCGGATTAGTTCCAGAGCCTCTCCCCCCCCCCTCTTCATGGCTTTAGAAAAATACTTGAGTGAGATGAATCAAAAATATTTCTCATTGAACCTATTTATTTAATGATAAGAACTTTGGATTAATAAAATAGATAAGAATATCCTTTGGAAATTATGATTGGTAATGAAGTCAAAAGATGCTTGAATTCAGCTCATTCGGGACCCTACTGCTCCGGTTGGACAAGCCTAGCTCATCTCTGGGATTTAAATAATAATTTATTCCTAATGGTCCTTCTTAAAATCCTAAAGCGGCCCATACACACACAGTTAAACTGGGGAGTTCTCACGTGTGACATCATGTCTGAGCGATAACCTGAGGAAACTGCGCAGTTCACGCACATTTTTATGCAGGCCAGCGGCCTGAACAAAAGTTTCTACTTTTGCACAGATTAACTGCGCAGGTTCCTCTGTTTATCGTTCAGTTTCTGCAGTTCTGCTGTATCTCTGGAGCGTGTTGTCCACAAAATTTAAAGATGGGGAACAGTGTAAATTATTTTAATAAAATATATGAATATTACTGTTTCATAATCATCAAAAAAGATGCCATTCTGAGTATCATCAAGGCCTATCATAATTTTACCGAATTGTGGGACGAGTCTTGGATTTCATTTCATATTCAAATCGCCGGCATGCGAAGTGGAACACGTTGCTCTTCTTTTTCTATCAGAGAGAGAGAGAGAGATCCACAGCTTTTCGGAGATTCGATACACACTGCAGGAAAAAACTGAGAGAACTAAGAGCAAAACTGAAGTAGGCCACACACCGTCAGTTCAGATAACTGTACAGTTTTTTACTCGGTTTTTTGCACAGGAAAACTGCGCAGTATAAATGTGTATGTATGGCCCGCTTTATTTCCGAAAAAGTGGGGTGAAAGAAAAATTTTTTGGTGTGATCATGAGAAGGAGCAAGTAGGTAAGTGTCACAAAAAGAAGAGAAAGAGAAATGTATGAGGCTAAACAAAGAACTTATCTATTTTTGGATATTTAATCTGGGTTATAATGGTGTCTAATAGTATTAAAAAATATAAAAAACGATAATTATAACATTAATTTAAAAAACTTGCTATAATAATCACTAAATTATTTACACTAACAATGTAAGAATGAGATATTTTTTTAACCAAAGAAAATGCCTTATATTCGGAATACAATATTCTTTTTTTTTAATGAAGAGAGTGAAGAAATTTTATTTCCATTGATGATTATTCCTTTATTTCGACACTGACCTTTTTATCTTCTGGAGGCAAAGTGTTCCATTGAGATGCCAATTGTCTAGTGAGTTCCTGCTTTGACGGTTCTGGATGATTATCTCCCCCTCCTGAATTACGATGTTCTAATCCAAGTCTCTCCATTACAATTGGTCGTTGTTCTTGGCAAAATTGAAAAAATGGATTTGCTGGACGTTTCGGTGCGTTTGGATCTTTTTCTGGTTTCTCTTGTTTATTTGAAGATCGTCGCTTTCTGGGAGCTTTTTCTGACTAAAAATTCAATTAACATTTTTTTTTTTTGTTTAAGCTTCTATAAAATGACCATCAGATATTTAAAGTCAAGTAAATCTATGATTTGTTAATATTAAAAAAATTCTTTAATCCTGGAATTGCATAAGCAATTTTCCATTTTATTTTGGCAACCTAATTTAAAACAAGGTTTTATATACGAAAGTTCTATTTAATCATGTTAAGGAACTTTTATTTGAAAAAATTTTTATCTTACCGAAAGGGTTAAAGTTTTACAAATTTGAAAATTCATTGAAAAAAAAAATATTGAGAAAACTAAGAAATTTCGCAAGTTAAATTTAATTTTTTTGAGACTAAAATTTAAATATTAAATAAAATCATAAATCATCAAGGCAGAAAAACAAATAAATTAATGAGTCAGTATTTGTCATTAGTGGTGTGTCAAGTATAAAAAGGAGCATGCAAATAAAACTAATCCAATTTTATCCTGTTTGAATTTATATTTTATTATGTAGATCTTTCTTTTATATAACTTCAATAAATTATAAATAATTACCTTAGTATTTGACTTAATTGTGAGTTTAATAGGATGAGAATTGTTTTTTTCAGGTTTTTCAGTTTTTTCAACTTTAACAACTTGATTGCTTTTTAAATCTTCTAATGGAAAAGTCAATGGAATATCTCGCCAATTATCTCCATGTTTATCCAATCGATCCATAAGGAATCTGATTTTATAGAAATATATTTAAAAAAGAAAAATATATACCCATATTAAGAAATCATGAATATTACTTTCGTTCTTTGCGGGATCTCCTTAACATTTTCCTTACATGTTGAATTCTATGCACTAATCTTTCGTTGTCCTGTGAAAAGAAAATAAATAAATTACCAAAAAGTATTGATCTAATGATGGTTCAAAGAGTCAATTTATGATAAATGCATTTGTATGTTCTTCAAATTATAAAATTTATTAAAATTATCATTCTAAAAATTAGTTTTGCTCACATGCGCTTTTTGTTAGTAGGGATGTTATAATTTTGCAGAACAGTTTATATTGATATCTTTATATATATATAACATAAAGATTAAGAGAAATTTTATTAAAAATAAAAATAGCTAAATTACCTGTTGTAAAACTTCACATCTTTCTAGAAGTAATTGATACTTTCTTCTATAAATGTTTAGATGAGTATTTTCCATATCGAATTCAGAATCTTCGGAAAGGAGATTTTGAAGTCCAAATTTCATTGTTATATTAAAAAAGTAATATTATTTTAAAATTCACTTTGATTGTAGAGAGTTCTTGATATCACAATTTGTTGTCACTGGTGATAATAAATACTAAATCATTTGAAGAAATTATTATTTACAAGAAAAGCAAATTAAAAATTTAATGACAGATTTGTCCGAAGATAAAGAGAATATTTTAATAAATAAATAATAGTTTTATGGTAAAATAAAAATCATATATTATAATTTAAATATTAAACACTGAATTATTTCTAGATATTATATATATCATTATAAAATTTGTTTTAAATAAGCAAAAAAATGGATATTGTATACATGGAATCAAAACCCACATATTAAAAAAAAATTAACATAACCTCAAATTCGATTGTTGCGCTCTCTGTTTTTAAAACATTTAACCTCTTTTTGCTCTATTTTTGAAATATTGGTTGAATTCCTATTCACTTTCAAATTTTTTGAAAGTTCTTAAGTATTTATAAGAGTAAATAAACTTAAGAGGGCATTGCGATTTATAAACTCTCTTGCGATTTAGTAATAAGAGAAAAAAATTTGGAGGATATGTTATGTAATTTTTTTTGGGGTGGGAAAAGGATGAACTGAGAGGTAATCAAACTATACTTCATACTGCTTGATAATGAAAAATAGATAGATTCAGAAGTGAAAAACTAAAGAATTAATAGTACGAGATAGAATATATATATATATATATTTAACACACACATTAATATACTAATCTAAAATTACAATTCCTCTTTTGAATAATTTTATTTTTCGTTTTTCACTTAATTCTATACTATTAATAAACACAACAATAAATTTTAAGCTAATAGAAAAAAACTATTAATAAAAAAAAACTTTTCTAGAGTATAGAATATATTTAATATCTATGTCCACCTGGTCCACACTAGTGCCACTTGTCCTTCAAATTGCCTCTTCCTCCCTTTCTCTTTTCTTATTGGGGACCTCCCCCAGGAGAATGCTAAGTGTCACCATTCATTATTTTATTTTATTTTCCCATGAAGAAAAAAATATATATATTTTTTTTAAACAGATTATCATTTTACTAAAATTTTTTTTGAATTGCAAGAAAAAATGCCATTTTGCTTTCAACTGCCTTTCGTTTTGATTTGGTGATTTGAGGCAAGGCATACCCCAAATCGACCTTTTAACCCCCTTTGAGAAAGAAAGAAAGTTGCATAAGTGTGGACATAGCTTTTAGCCTGTATTGGCAATATTTAAAAAAAAATCCTTAAATTATATGAACACATGACATAAACAAGAATAAAATGAAATAATTTTCAACCCCTTAAAAAACTATATATAACATATTTTGTGGTTATATATCAAGTAGACCCTGACTCCAGAGAGTTACACCTGGGATCTCCAACATATCGGTGAACCCCCCCCCCCCCCCCCCCCCCCCCCCCTTTTTCTCCCTCCCCCCCCCCCCCCTCCCCCCCCCCCCCCCCCCCGTAGGTGAAATCTTTGCACCAAGCCTTTTGACTTAACTTTATTATAAAATAGATAACGTTTTGCAGGGATATTGAGTAACTTTTGGCTTAGTGCAAAATGACCTAGAGATTTCGGGTTCAACACCTGGGACCCAGGGCCCACTTGAAAAATATCTCCAAAATCCTACACATCTTAAATTTATCACTTGTTTAAATGGTAAAAGATGAAATTATTTTTACTATTTTATCAAGTAAAAAATTCCTTCCAGATCCAGATTTATTTCCAAACCATTTTAAGCTATTAAGGGATGATATATTTTTGTCAAACGAAATCAGAGAGCATACGGCATATAATACTTATATATAAATTTCATATATATCTCATTAATGCTTGAAAAGACACTGTCACATTCCTAATATTTCTTTTACAAGAAAATAGATGAAATTATCGCGTAATTAGAAATTGTATAATATTCTTATATTTTCTATATACGAATATTCTATATTGGTATACATATCTAAAAATTTAGCTAATTATATTCACAAAAGACAATGGATATGAAAATTACATATTATTAATAAATATTCAATCTTAAAGTTATTGATCAAATATTTTTCAAAGAAAAAATAATTATAAGCCGAAAAGAATTTCTTATGAGATATATATTGGGATTGTTTTGAATTTTTTTTATGATTTAAAAGGTGTATAATATAGAAGTGTTCACAATATAACAAAAGGATATTATAATATATAAATTTATATAAAAATAGTAAGTTTTTTTTTTGTTATTTAAAATTAAAGAGTATATTTCATCTATTGATTTTTTTTTTTAAATTTAAATAATTCTTTTCATTAGTAGAAATAACATCACAGATGAGAAGGATTTTATAACGTTCCTAGTGTTAAAATTTCTATTAAAATAATTAATAAGAAATGACCGTCGGGGCTTAATCTTGACCCGGACTCAATTTTATCAAAATTTTATTGAACACTCATTGCCCGGCATGCTTGCCCCCCCCCCCCCCACAACCACTTGTATTTAGGTAAGAATAGGAATGATATAGAAATCTTTCAAATAAATCGTTGGCACGTCAAAATGTATAAATTTTTAAAAAATAAATCTTTTTTTTTTAGGAAGATCATGAGAAACGTTTCGAAATAAAAATCAAAATTTTTTTTAATAGGGGGAGAAAGTGAGATCTAGAGAAAGTATGTATAAAAAAGTGATTTGAAGTAGTATAAGTTAATAATTATTAATAAAATATAAAACTTTTGACTGTTATTTATATATATATATATTTTATAATGTAAATAAAACTTTATAAAGTTACGTATATTTTACGTATTTAAAAAATTTGATTTTCTGACTAGTTTGTTAAATGCTGATAAATAAAATTCAATAGTGTTGACTATTATTATTTTTTTTTTAAGTCTTTTCGGCATCTTAGGCCATATAGACTTTAACGATACACATTATTTTTTATTAGATAATGGGGGGGGGGGCTCGCTGGTGTAGCAGGCTGAGGCAGAAAGCCCCAACCCCCAACGCTCTGTATCTTTTCTATGAAGTACAAGAGTAGAGTGGACTTCATAAGATTTCAATGGCAAAATGAGAATATACATTTTAAAGAGTATCTAAAAAATAAATGATTTTGGAATTTTAATCAAAATCGTTGGAGCGAATTTTGAGAAAATCGAAAAAAAAACTGAAAAAGTACATCAGTAAAGTACTAGTACTCTTTGGTCGATTTTGTTCAAAAGCTTATTTTCACGCCCTAGGGGGGTGCCTAACTTAAAAATAAAATTTCAACCTCCTAGCTCAATTCCTTCATGCTTTAAATTGAACAGACACAGACAGCCCGACCATGTCGCGAAAACCACTTTTTTGGATGCAGGGGGCTCAAAAAACGTGTATAATATACACGTTTTTGTACGTATAGTATACACTGTAAATTCATAAATTCATCAAAATCTCGACATCGAATTTTTGACATGAATCCAATATTTTCTTTCTCTATATATATATAGTATAGATCAGCGGAGTCATTTAGGGGAGAGGGACATGTGTGCCTCCTTCCTATTATGAGAGAAAAAATATAGTTTGTTTCTGTCCCCCCACCCCCACCCCCTATCCCCCCCAATGATTATTTTTGGAAGACAATTAGCGAATCTATGAGAAGACATTTATTGGTTCAATTATAAGTCTATTATTATTTAATAGGATATCAAGTAATAAGGAATTTAGAGAAGAATAGCTAAAGATTTAAATAAATGATGGACATGAAAACCTCTAAACTTGTTCGTTCAATGGCAAATTCTTTTCAGGAAATAATTTTTATGTTCAACACTATTGAATTTCTTCAAGATATGTTCTTAAAAATCAACTTCAACAAATATTAAATTTGAATTTTTTTATGATTTAAAAGGTGTATAATATAGATTTATAGAATTTTAAATTTATATGAGATTAAAATGTTAGGTGAATTATTATTAGAGCGTATGTCATTTTTAGGCTGGATATCGAAGTAAAAAACATTGATGTTTTACATCGAAGCTTCTTTTATAATAAAGAAAATTGATGACTGAAAAGCACTGAAGAAAAAAAACATCAATAAAAAGAAGAAGAAACAGCACGAGTTCTCCATTCGAAAAAACATCGATATCTCTTGAAGTCGAGTAATGGCGGATCCAGAGGACTTTCTCTTAATTTCGATAATTTAAAGTTGCATTCAGTACTTGTTTACCAGAATTTTTGTGTCGAAATTTGAACACACACCACGAGAGATCATTTTGAGGGACCCATTTTATTTGAATCGGGGACCCTCTAAACGAGTATTTCCATCAACATCGAATTTTTGACACAATCGCAATATTTCATACATAGGTAAGAGAAAGTAAAAATACAAATCAAATTTTTAAGTATTAATTTGTAAAATTTTATATTAAAAATAAAATTTAATTTCTGCTCCCTCCCCCTTGTTTAGCCCTTGACGTCGAGTGATAAAATAATTTCATACAATTTAATATTTGTTAATTCAAATAGCTGACAGGACCGCCGGGATAAAATAATTTTCTTTCCTTGTTAAATAAAAAATTGAAGTGAAAATTTTTTCTAAATTTGTTTTTTTATACTTTTATATTAACGATTTGATGATTCCGAAAGTACACATAGTCCCAGGGCCATAACAGTAAACTATGTGCCAGTAGAAAGGGGGTTTAACGATCCAGATTGCTTCTTCCCCTCCCCAAAGAATAAATTTTAAAGAATCTGAAATATTTTTTATATAAAATATTTTATATAAACAGCGTTTAAAATTTCAACTCTATATTTCTCTCTACTAGAGAAGGAAAGGGGTTTGTACCCCGAGATGCTCAATAGCTCTGCCTAGGACAATAATCAATTTTCAATGAGGGCAGGCTGAGTACAAATCGGCAGATTCGTGACTCAACTCCCGAAGACGTCCCTCTTTTCGGCTGCTTTATTAAATATTAATTACATAAGATATATTAAAATTTTTTCGGATAGCAAAAATGTTCGGCATGATTTTTGAAAAACATCGATATTTTTAAACTTTTAGTACTCGATATCCATCCTTTATCATTTTTAAATAAATCAATTTTTTTTTTATCTAAAATTATAAACATTTTTATGACTTATTTATATTTTATATTAAAAAAAAAATTAATTATTTAAGAAAAAATGTGTATTTTTTGGCAAGATCTGGAAGTATTTTTTTTTTTTTTTTTATTTAAAAAGATTTGAATTTATTCATTTTTTTGTTCTTTACTTTCATCAAGGTCTTTTTTCTTTTTTTAGGTCTGGATTTTAATACCAATACAGCAATTATATACATAGCCAACCAAAAAACGTTAAAAAAGAAACCTATCGAGCGCCAATAACGAAGAGTGGCCTCAATTTTGAGCAAAGAGAAAGCGCTAGACATATATCCAAACGATTGAATTTTATTAACTCTAAATAAAAAGTTAACAAATGGATTTTGAGGTAGTGGAAATATTTTAAACCAAAGATCTTCAACGGGGAGATAAAAGGGAACGGAGAGAAGGCAGAGATAATACCCAGCATGTACACCATGCCACATAGAGGAGACAAGCATTGTAATAAGAACCCGAGTGCTTTTCCATGGACATCGTTTGTAAACATTCATGGCTAACCAATATTGAATGCACATATTCCAACCGCGAATTGAGTCCCGGCCCGATGCACTAAAATCTGATACAAATGGATCGATATTATGGATCGTTTCGAATGAGATTTGCTTATCCTGGAGACGTTCGTTGGTGGTGATATCCTTCGAAGGTCCTCGGCCAGATCGTGGTTCTGTTGAGACAGGATAAGCTCCCAGACCAGCCATCGTGCAGACACATTCAGAAAGCAGGAGTCCGATGTAGATTCTCATCCGAAAGGTGAGAAATAAGGGAGTCAGATACCAGAGTCGGTAGAGCCATGATCTTTCTTCATAAAACTCGTCCGTTGTAGCATACTAAGGAAATTCAATAATGCCATAATTAACATTTAAAGATCAATATAATTATATGCACCATATGTTAACAGTGAACATAATAATCATTTTATTACTGAGTAAAAATATTAATTACCTGCAGAGGGTAGAAATAATTGGAGATAAGAAACACGGCTGCAAAAAGGGGAAGCCATTTGGCTTTAGAAATCGTCGCATTCTTACATTCTTCAGGTGGGCAAGTCCAATTCAACCAATCAATGTATGTACGATATCGATAGTAAGGACCTTAAATAGAAAATGCGTAAATTTAATATTTTATTATAGATTTTATATACGTATTATATATAAGAAATTCACAGAATCTATCTATCTATATTTATAAAAATGAAATGCAAAAATGTATATATATGTATCTATAGAAATCCACATTTTTCAATGAATCTACAGTATTTGAAATTAAGTACACATATAGTACATGGACCATGGGGTAACGTAGTAATAATTTGAATCTCTTAAATATTTTGAAAAATTAATTATAATATAATTTCTTCAATATGCGAACCCAAAATGAACAAATTGGCTCGGAAATTAGAGAGGCAGGTAGTTGCTCTGTGAAACAACTTTCTGGATGACTAAGGGCTGGGGGGGGGGGGCTACGCAGCAGTTTAAAAACTAAGAGACGCATATGACTGACTCTTCAAATAATCATAAATAGAGCCTTTTGTGCTTTGCCCATTCGGTAACGTCGCGTGAACTCAAGATCCTTCCTTAACATCTTAACACTTGCATTGAAACAAGAAATATCCCAAACTGGCAATAAACTTGCTTGCAGGAGGCGAGCAAGGAGGTGGCGAATTATTATTGTATAAAATAATAATAATGGCCTCCGATGCCGAAAAAATAAACTCGCCTCTCCTTTCCAAACTCTTTTTGTACTCTATTTTAAATTTTGTGCAAATCAACTTAATTATTTTGGTGAAATGATTAATCGCCGAATCACTAATTAAATAAGTATCTAAGTATCAACAATTTTTTTATCTTTTTAAGGGTTTTTTATTCTTTTAATTTCTAAACTTAGATAACATCAAATTAAAATAAATTCTAGTTTCTTAAATTTACCAGTTAAAACACCAACATAACAGAATGAATAATGCCAAACATCAAGAAAAGTTGGATATTTTTTTTCTTTCTTTTCTTCATTTTTGTATTCGTCATAAACTTCAAAAGCAAGTCCAACAACCTAAAAAAATGAATATATAAGACAAATTAAATTAAAGAATATAATAAATTATAAAAATTTTTGTGACAGGTATTATTTATTTTTTAAATTAAAAGGAATAGAGAATTTATATTACCTTCAATGTTAACATCATTTGGATTAAATTTGTATGGCCTGGAGGATATGGAATGCCAAACCATTCTGTCATGCGGAAGAAAAATAAATATAAGAAAGAAAATGTAAAACTGAGAATATGACATATCCTAAAAAAAAATATAAATAATTAAATTAATAAAAATAATTAGCACATTTTAAACCTAGGATGCAAGAAAAATTCACGTTGTTTATTGGAACAAAAAAATGATTTGGTGGAGGGCCCGTGTCAAACAATGTAAGGCTGAGAAAGCCGTTTCTGTTTAAGGGCGAATATAAAGGGGGGTAATGGGGGTCGAATAATTAATCAATTAACCAGGAGTTTATCGCTCCATCTGACGTCCTTTATTTAGCAGATATTCTGCTTTGGACACAGAGCGGTCATCAGCTTATATAAGGCACCTCATAAACATGCCTAACGACCCCAAAGGCATTTAAAACAATTGGACCAAGCCGACCTTTTACATCCTCGCGACACTGAAGATGATGTATGTCATGTGAATCGAAATATCTGCTAAATAAAGGTCGTCAGGTGGTGCGATAAACTGCTGGTTAATCATTCTCCAACCCCATTACCCTACTCATCCAAGCCTACTATATAATCTATTGTTGTCTATGTTTATCATGTACAGTGAGGGATAATATTACTCTACTTGTGATTATTTCATTGTTTTTATAAAAGAAAATATAAATCTTTATTGGAAATTTTCTAGGTTTGGACCATGAAAGTTTCCATTAAAAAATATATATATATATTTTTTTTAAACAATGAAATAATCACAAGTAGAAAACGCATGGGTGGGACTTAATATTGTCCCTCATTGTACAGATGCTGTATTCTTAGTTTTTACGAATTGTGAGGCCACTTAGTCATAATTATTACTACAAAACAGAACAAGAGGTTCCCAAAAATAGAATGAGATGAGCCACTGATTGGCCAAATTTGGCACTGATGTTAAGTCAATATTTAAACCTTCTTTGGGCTAATTCGATACCATATATATATATATATATAAAGATATAATAATACCCTTCCAATTAAAAAGTCAAATTTCAATATAAACAGCTAAGCTTATTAATTTCTCTTTTAGTTTTTTTATTAATTCACATTTAAAGAGAGGAAAAATAGGAAAAGAATGTGGATTTTTCTTTGCATCCTAGGAGTAAGATGACAATGAGAGTATACCTTTTTGGAGCGTATAAAATAAACAAAGAATTAACAAAAGTGGTGATGAAAGGATGAAGAGAATGGAGACCCGACACTGTGACAACGAGTAAACATCCAATTAAAGTACTGGCCCATTGACGACTGGAGAGATCTTGTACTTTTTGGATAACAGGTCCCAGGGCGATGCTGATACCCAGCAAAGATGTGTAGATTACATCGTCTCTATCCATCGCCGAAATACACCAGACTTCTTTTTATGTGATTATTTTGTGAGGTGATGGCTTGGATGTCCTAAAAAGACATAATTAAAAACTAAGTTCAAAGATCATTATGACATGTCAAACATTTTGAAAAAGATCCACTTCCGGGTCTGAGAGGTTAAAAAAGTTTCTTTATAAATATTAAAATAGTAATTTAATAAAATGAGGATACTTAAATATGAGTTTAAAAATTAATTGACATTTTGTTTAATATTTTTTAATAACAGTAATAATAATGTGATTTAACACGTGATCGTATTGAGAATAAGTACTTAAAAAAAATTTTGTAAAAAAAAACGATTGGAATTTTTCTATTTTTCATTATTTAATAAAGACCTATTCAATTTTATTTAATAATAGATTTAATAAATTTAAAATGATTTTTATTTTAAATTCTGCGTCATATTCAAAGGGCGGATGTCATGTTGGTAAAACAGTGGAAAAATATGAATAGCGTGAATTTCAAATATTGACACATATAAAATAAAGTCAAGATTATAAGAAAGATGTTTTAAGGTCTAATCAATTTAAAAAATAAAAAAATTATAAAAAAGAAAACAAAGTCGCATAATTTTCCTAGGAAGTCGCAATCCTTTATGACTATAATTTCTATTTTATAATTTAATTAGGGTATTGATATCATTTTATATTTTCTATTAGACTATATATTTTTATAATAAACAATGAAAGTTTTTATTTCAAATGAAATATATTTTTTATTCACATAGACAAAATAGAGAACAAAAATGAAGATTGAGAGGCAATCTTTTTATTTTTGTACATTCATGTTTCTTCTTAAAAATACAGTAGAATTCCGATAATTTGTATCGTCATGGAGCCAACGGTTTAGTTGTACTAATTATCGGGAATACCATTTATCGGGAGTACAAAATTTAAAAAAAATTATGCGAATACTGAAATGTAGAAAGGAAAAAAAGATGTAATAGCATTTCCTTTCAGTGAAAAGATTTCGAATGATCGAGAAAAACTTGTCTCTATCTTTCCCCTCTTTCTTTTCTGGGGACCGACAAGTTTGTACGTTCCTAACTAAATCCTAGCATGTTTCATTCATTTTAAAACTAATAGAATTAATTTCATTGAGGCTTGTTAGTTACAATAAGTTTTATATCGAACCTCATTTTTATAAAAAAAATATAACTAGATTTTTAATCTGGACAAAATAAATTGTATTCTCGACAATACTAGAAGTTTACGCTAAGATCTCTTGATCAAGTTTTTTCTTATTTTTTTCTTTATTTATAAGATCCGCTTCTAAAACCATATTGCTTAAAGCGATTTTAATTTTAGATTGTTCCTTTGATGGCAATTTACTTGTCATTCTAGCCATTGATAAAAAAAACATGTCATTTTCATCTAAATGGGAAAAACAATGAGTTGCTGCCTGTAGTGAGAGTTGAGTAGGCTCATACATTCTCTTTTCCTTACTCAACTCATCATTGTTGTTGTTGTTGTTGTTTTTATCACCTCATCGTTTTCTTTCGATTTATGAATTTGCCATTTCTTCTTTTCATAATTCTTTAAAATTTCTGATGATTCAGAATCTATAGATATTTCTATTTCACTTTCTTTTTCTTCTGTTTGGGGATATAAATTCACCTCTTCATATTCATCTAACCAAATTTCATTTTCTTCAAAGTCTTCATTTTCATTTTTTATATTCAATAAATTTATTTGAGATTTTTTATATTCTTTTTGTCTTATGATAGCTTCTCTTCTGGCGATATCTTCTTTATTTCTATTCTTTCTGAAACAAAATACAAGAAAATAATTTTTGTTTTTCATACTATGAATAAATATTATTTATTTTTTCTTACATTTTGATATCAATTGATGGCAAGAGAAAAGCCATTTGTTGCTCAAATTTCCAAAATGTGAGACCGGTCGTTCTTTTTCGACGCCTTAATAAGGCATTGGAATAACATCTTCTTAGTCTAGTCCATCTATCTTTTGCCTTTTCAGCTAAAAATATTTAATCGTTTTGGATATTGTCAATTTAGAATTTTGCACTGGAACGGAAGCCAAGTAGATATTTGGATGTTACCAGGATGTCACATAAGGGATTGAATCTTCAGAGTAAGCCTCTTGAAGGGATGAGAAAATAAAGACTGGCATTTAGGAAGCAGAAGGAAAGCCAATCTGAGCTTAGGAACCCATGGTAATTAGAAGTGATGAAATCTCGAATGGTTTTCAATTTATCGATTCATTTTATTGATTTATTTAGATTACTTACCAGAAATATTTAATTCCTGACCTATTTGTTTCCAAGCCTCCTGTTTCATCCAATGGTCCTTATAGTCCTTACTTTTTACGTCATAAAGGGTTTGATATTTTTTCACACATTCAATTAAAAGCTCATCATCCATTTTTTGAATTTTGTTTTTGTATTATGTATTTTTTAAATGATCTGTTTAAAAAACAAAATTTAATATTAAATTTTATAAATACATACTTATAGCCTATTTCTTAGATAAAATAAATTAAAAGTAGAACGAATTCAAGAAAATTGTTGTATCTGTTCAAATTTCATATATTATATATATATATTATAACAGAACTTTAAATCTTTTGCTAAGCATTTAGGTACCTTATTATGTAAGTTGGTAGTAATAGGGAGCGCATGAAATTTTCTTTGCCTAGGTCAAGTACCCTTGAACAGATCCTATTCCCAATTTAATTAGATGTTAGTACTAAATCAGTTACTAAATAATTAAGGTTTGGCGCATATTGAGACACAGGCAGTCAAAGCTGCGCAGTACACTTTCTCTAATTGTGGGAATTGAAACTCAGTTCTGCACTAGACGTGGTCTTCAATCGACTTGTAGATCTGAGAAAGAAACTAGGTGATACGAGTGTCCGGTGGACTTAGAGAAGTGAGACCACGTCTGGGGCGAAGAACTCTTAATTCTCTAGTCTTCCATGCAAAGTGCTAGTCGAGAGAAAATATGCTACGCCTCCTGCGACTTAATGTTCGCCTAGGTTAATAGAGAGTGATTGTTTATTTATTTGCTACTGATTCTTGGAAAATTTTGACCTTTTCAAGACAAGTAAAATTTCTTTTTGAGCCATGTGAGTTTGCTCTTCTGCGTAAAGATCAAAATGGGTGTTGTGGAAAGACAAAAATTTTGGTTTACACCATTCATCAGCTTTGTAAATTGTTTAATAAAATTTAAATTAAAAAAGTTGAAAATATCCTATTTAAATTATTATTAATATTTATAAACAAATTGTTGAATTTTTGAATGACATCCTTTTTTTTAGGTTATTTAATATTTTTATATGTTATAAAAATATCTTTACCCTTTTATCATATTACATTTTTCAAAACATGTAAAAGGCCATGACAGCCGTGATAATCTATGTGTTCGGAGGGTGAAGACAAACTTAGAATCATGTCACGTTAGGTCACACATCGTGAAATAGCCCTAGAAATCCTCAACTGCACAACTGACATGAACATGGCTCACAGACCTGTGACACGTCACGTTTATGTTTTAGACTTTTTCAGATTTGTTAAAAGCTAATATTGATTAATTTAAATAAACAGCAATACGGTTAATTTAAGTAGAAAAATAATCAAAATTAATTAATCGCAAATGCTATTCCAGTTCAGAGTCAAGTAAATTATAATATAAATCATGTTAAAATATAATCACCGTTGACAGCAAAAACTATTTATTTTGATATCAATATTTAATGAGAGTACCCTAAATTTCATAGTATTATACTATGAAATTTAATTTCTACTATATATTCATGCTTACCATGATTTTATATAGTATTTCTTGATGGAAAAGAAACTTTTAGAGGATTTGAAGTAATTTTATTTTTTTTTATTTTCACACTTTACATGAATACATTGCCTTTTTTACTTTTTTTCACCTTTAATTATTATCAGATTCTTTTGCTTGTTGAAGAAGGCATAGCAGGCCTGTAGCAGGCTATGGCAACCATTCTATTCCTTGATGGCAACTTTTAAGAGGAAAAAAAAAAACAAAGAATATATATAAAAATATATATATATAAAATGAAATCCATTGTTCTAGACTGATTCAGTTGCCAATCGAGGCGCTAGTATCGGCGTTGTCAAATTTTAGCATGAAATTCTTCCCTGAGTTGCTGAAATCATCTCTCTGGCTCTGACAGCATGTTTCATGCCACAGATCAACACATTAATGATATTGTTAATGATATATCATTAATCGGTGATAATACCCTGCTCGAGACATATTTAGTTTCCGTCGATATATTAGAATTCAAGATGTAAAATTTATTAGTATGGAAAATATTTATATTTTGTTACCATAGCAACCATTTCTCACAGAAATCATCATGATTGCAAATTATATGCCTGGATTCATTTGTCCCTTGTTTATCCCAGAAGCAGTTATATAGTGAAACGATACAATGAAAGATATGGAAAATAGCAAATAAAATTAGATTAAGAAAATGTCAAATTAAAAATTCACTTCTAATTTACTTGAGTAAATGAATGTCACAGATGAATGTTATTTTGGAGGGAGATGAAGCCGATATGCTAGTGACGTAATAAACATAATTATAAAAAATTTGAATTTTCAAGTGAGAAATAAAAGAATTCCTATAGCTTTATAATTAATTCAATTTTCATTTTGCCACAAATCCCTTCTATCGTTATAATGACAGATGAATTAAATTATAAGTTAGCATTAAAAATAAAAGGAAATTGATAATATGATTTTAAAAAAAAAGTTCAGGAGATGGATTTGAACTCGCACAAGTTTGATTACGTGAGGATAAAAAAAAATGTCAACCATTTAGCCAACTCAGCCACCTTTGATTTTATTTAACAAGTAAAAAATAAGCCATATAAAAAACATTGAATAAAACCCTTAATAAAAAATTTTTAATATTACACATATGATACATCATTTTTTACTACGTTTTATGAGGAATAAAAATCTATAATCAAAATTTCAATAGCATAGATAGTTTTCAAATTATTCAATGCAAAAACGTTAACATTTGAATGTCTTAATGTAATTAAACCAAAAACTCTATATAACATATGATATATGTTTTTAATTCTTGAATTCTCCCTGATTCCAAAAAACTAAAGCCCTTTTAATTATATGATCTAATTTGGAAGTTATTGGCGATCAAAGTTACGCTTATTTTCGACCTTAATGACATCAACAGACACTCAATTCTATATTTTCGAAAAAACATATTTACCATTGTCTGATTAAAACCAAATTTTTACCAGAGATTTATAATTACAAAATGAGTATTTTTCTAAAGTTTCATTGAGATTGGTAAAGAAATAAATAAAATATTGACTATTTTGTAAATTGAGTTTTAGAATTTGGGATCTCAGATCAAGCCTAGACACGGTTCACAGAGCGCTCTCTTTACCCATCCGGGATCCCGAATTCTAAAACTCAATTTACAAAATAGTCAATATTTTATTTATTTCTTTACCAATCTCAATGAAACTTTAGAAAAAAACTCATTTTTTAATTATAAATCTCTGGTAAAAATTTGGTTTTGATCAGACAATGCTAAATAAGCTTTTTCGATAATATGGAATTGTGAGTGTGGATGTCATTAAGGTCGAACATAAGATTAACTTTATTCGCCAATAACTCTCAAATTAGATCATATAATTAAAAGAAGTTTAGTTCTTTGGAATCAGGGAGAATTCAAGAATTAATAACATGTATCATATGTTAGATAGAGTTTTTGGTTTAATTACATTAGGGTATTCACAATGTGACGTTTGCCCATTGAATTATTTGAAAACTATGGATGCTTTTGAAATTTGGATTATAAATTATTAATCTGCATTAAATGTAGTAAAAAATGATATACCATATGTACAAAATTAAAATTTTTTAAATAAGTTTTTTATTTCATGTTTCTTACATGGCTTATTTTTTATTTGATAAATAAAATTAAACGCGGATGAGTTGGCTAAATGGTTGACATTTTTTTTTCATCCTCACGTAATCAAACTTGTCCGAGTTCAAATCCATCTCCTGAACTTTTTTTTATTTTTGACTGTTTTTTATTTCTCATGTGCCCCCTCCCCCCCCAGGGAGGCGGCAACCAAGTGTCGTTCTTTTGTATTATTTTAATTTCTAAACTGCATATTAAAATTTTATTTAATTTTATAATTTATTATTTGAAAATTAATTTTTTAATTGAAATTTGTTACTATTTTCACACCTTGGGTCTGGCAAAGAGGTTTCCACTTTTGATCTAGTTAAAAGAATTACAATTCGGTAAAATTATTTGGATACTAATTAATTTGAATAAATTAGAACGTGATCTAAATAACTCTAGTCTTAAAGTTTTAAAAATTATTTTCACCTTGTTTAAGTTTGAACTACTGTAGTTGAAAAGTACGAACTCTTTTAAAAAGAACTATAGAACTCTTTCTACAAGAAAAATTTATATTTTTTGTAAAGAAAGAACTTTCAATTAAAAACTAAGTACTTAGTTTATAAAAATAAGAAATAAGAATAATATTAAAATTTTTTTAAATAATTGATTTTAAAGTTTTTTTTTTTATTTCCCAATTTTGAAAATTGTCCCAAAAGTAATCGTTCAACTTTAAGATAATTTCACGTCTATGTTTCAAAAAAAATCAGCTTTTGCCCTATCTTTTATCTTGTGTGGTTTTTATCTATGGAATCAATTCATGAAACCATAATTATTATTTTATAATTAAAAATATTGAAAAAACATCTTTGGTACATTAATATTAAAATGGAATCTATAAATAATGAAGAAACACCGAAGAAAAAAGATTTAATTCCTGGATATTCAAATATACAATCATTCGTTGAGGTATTTAAATATATTCATTGATTGTATGGCTTTATAAAATCATGTCTTAACAAGTAAAATTTCTTTTTAGAATGGATTTCGTTCGATGGTTAATGGAGTTCGAAATTCAAATGGATTAGCCCCATTATTTTTGAATATGCCTGATAATTCAACGTTTAATAAAATTATGTCTTCAGAATCGAAACGATTACTTCAAATGTATTTTTAAAAAGTCAATATTAAAAATATTACACGTGTCTTTAATACTTTGTTTTTAATTTTTTAGAATGACTTCTCTTCTTAATAATCAAAGAATTAATGAAAATATTTCACAGAGAGATCTGGATGAGAAATTTGAATTATTAATACAAGCTAATGATATGATTTTAGATCGAGTTGTAAGTTAAGAGAGGAATATTAAAAGAATGAGTATAAACATTAATTTTTAAAATTACTTTTAAGGATTCAAATTTGGATGAGATCTCTGGAATTCGTTGGAATCCCCCGCCTGATGAACATTTAGTAACCAAATATAAAAAGAACACAATTAATGGAAGTTGGAATAGAAACCAACTGGTAAATTGCATTCTAAATATATTCTATAAATACATAGAGCTACTTAATTTTCTTCAATAATTAATTTGATTATTTGGAAAAATCAAGTGGCTCGATCCTTGTGTAGAGGACTATATATATATATTTTATATTTATCTTTATTATTGTATTTTTCAGATTTCAGTGGAATCGAAATCGAATGATAATACAATTCGACTTCTTGCTGCAAAAAATATTCAAAGACCGCAAATTAAGTTCAAAGATAAAATTGATAACACGAATTTACCATTTTGTCCCAAATTAAAGACTAAACCAAATAATTTAAAACCGTTAGCAGTTTTTATGGAAACAACAGACGATGGAATTGAATAGTAATTAAATTATTTATATTATTTTCTCACAGAGATTCGTTCAGACCCAAAACTGTCTTGAGCCACATTTAAATGATTGTTGGAAAACAACAAATAAATATATATATTCACAATGGGAAGGAAAAACTGATAGTCTTTTAAGTTCAAAATAACAATTTTAAAACATTTGGTATATATTGATGGTTGCAGAGACATAATGATTAATAGTTTTTCTACTAAAGAATAAATTTTTATGGAATGGAGTCAGCCAAGGAAAAGTAAAAAACAAATTTATACTGTCGCGCTCTTCCTATGGACAGGCTAAGTGTCAATTGTTATAGAAGGTAGTTATTAGATTGTCATTTGACATAAGAAATTTTACTACATTAATAATGTATCATCATGTCTTGTTGGATGATTTAATAAAGAGGTGTTCGTTTTTTTATTTTTATATCATACACGGCATGTGTTTACAAGTAAGGTTACTTGTACAATTTATATGATACATTATTAATGTTGTTTACTGATGTCAAATGACAATCTAATTATTACCATCTGTAACAATTGACACTTAGACTGTCCCGAGGAAGAGCACGACGAGAGCTCGAAAAGTCGACAGATAAATTTGTTTTTTACTTTTCCTTGGCTGACTCAATATATATTTAATATTCACAGCGAGTATATTAATTTTATAAATTTATAAATTTGGACTTAAGCAGTTATGGAACTGGACTATTCAATTTTTCTATTTTATAATTAAATACTGGATGCATATGATAATTGGTTCCGGAAAAATTATTTTGAAAAAGATGATGAGTTCCTTGATGCTACAGTTTAATTCACAATTATTGCTTATTATCATCTCCACAACATTCTTTGTTTAAGTAGAAAACTCGAAGAGCCGCATTTGCTTCACCCAAATACGGATGGGCGGTGCTGATATTATTAAATTATTAAATTTTTAAAATTTTTTATTAATGTTTTTTGGTGAAGCAACTGCGGCTTAGAATTTTCTACATATAAAAGCCTTCATCCCAGAGTCAAATACTTTGTTTATTAAAACATCCTGGCGGGGATTTTTGCCCCCTTCTTTCTCAATTTAAATTCAATTAATTATAGATGAAAGGAACCATTTGCGCTAGATAAAAAATCTGGTGTGACAAGCACAGAACACAACTTTCGATTACCTACGGTAATCGAAAGTTGTGTCTGTGCTTGTCACACCAGATTTTTGTGTCGACATATATTTAGTTCCCGACAGTACGAAACATATGAATTCAGATGTAAAATTTATAAGTATGGGAAAATATTTATATTTTGTTACCATGGCAACCATTTCTCCTATCTTCCCTATGAAATACAAGAGTAAAGTGGTCTTCAGAAGATTTCAATCACAAAATGAGAATATACATTTTAAAGAGAATCTAAAAAATAATTGATTTTTGAATTTAAAAAAAAATCGTTGGAGCAAATTTTGAGAAAATCGAAAAAAACTGAAAAAGTACATCAGTAAAGTACTAGTACTCTTTGGCCGATTTCGATTAAAAGCTTATTTTTCCGGTCCCGGGAGATGTTTAACTTAAATATAAAATTTCAACCTCGTAGCTCAATTCCTTCATGCTTAAAATTGAACACACACCCACCCACCCACCCCACAGACAGACCATGTCGCGAAAACCACTTTTTGGATTCAGGGGACCTCAAAACGTGAAGATCCATCAAAATCTCGACATCGAATTTTTGACATGAATCCAATACTTTCTCTCTATATATATACTACATATATACATAGGTAAGAGAAAGTAAAAAAAATAGTTTATAAAGATTTTAATTAAGGTCATGTTTCTATATTAAACATACCCAGAGATTGTTTATAATTTTTTACATAGAAGTTTCTATGTTTAATTTTCAGTTTTTGCCATCCATACGAATTAGAATTGGATCGATTTTCACCCAGTGAGGAACATTTAGCCAGAGTTGAAATTCCAAGATCCTATAAATCCCTTAGCGACACTCCACTTGAAATGATTACAGAATCGCATCAAATAAAACCTCTCGTTGAAGAATTATTAAAATATAAAGAAATTGCTGTAGATCTAGAGGTAACAACGTAATTTTCTTACTCTATCTTTTTCTCATATCTAATTATTTTTCCATTTTATTTTTATTTTAGCATCATTCCTATCGGACATATCAAGGATTCACTTGTCTTATGCAAATTTCTACACCAGATAAAGATTACATCATTGATACTCTTACATTAAGAAATGATTTAGAATATCTTAATGAAGTTTTTACTAAACCGAGTATAATAAAGGTAATTAATTATACTACAATTTGTATCATTTAATATAAATTTGTTTCTGAATAATTCAGTATTTTTTATACTATCATCCGAATTAACAAAAAATTATGATTTATTTACAGGTTTTTCATGGAGCTGATCAAGATATAGTTTGGCTTCAAAGAGATTTTGGACTTTATGTCATTGGACTTTTCGACACCCATCAAGCATCAAAAACATTAGAATATGACAGACTTTCACTTGCTTATTTACTTAAACAATTTTGTAATATAGAACCTAACAAACATTTTCAACTAGCTGATTGGCGAATCAGGTAATTCACGCCTTTTATTATAAAGACTATCTATTTATCAAATTTATTCAACGTGTTTTGACTGGGCATGCAGATGGATCTTTGATTCCAACTAGAGATAGTCCATTTTTGTGAAACCTATGCCACCGTCAACGCCCCTTTTTCAAAATAAATTCCTATTATTCAATAGATACATAGTTTAATTTGAAAAATCTGATGGTAATTATTTTAACTTTTCCAGGCCTCTTCCAGATGAACTAATTACTTATGCTCGTGAAGATACTCATTATCTTCTTCATATTTATGATATTTTGAAAAATAAATTATTAGATCTAGGAAATGGCGAACCTAATATTTTATTATCAGTTTTTCAAAAGTCATCTTTTATTTGTGCCAAGGTATTAATTAATTTTATTTATATTTAATCTTCTTAGTTTCTTAAGCCCTTTATACAATAATATTCACTAATGAAATAAAACGTTGAAATGTTGGGATATATTAATTATATTATATTAACATATTAATATTGGTTTTTTTAGAGATATGAGAAACCAACAATTACTGAAACATCTCATTTGGATTTTTATCATAAAAACAAACGTCTTTTTAATAATCGGCAACTATCTGCTCTTAGTGATATCTTTGCTTGGAGAGATAAATTAGCGCGTCAAGAAGATGAAAGTACAGGGTAAGATATTAAAAATTATTATATTTTTTTTTTTATATAAATTATTTTTTATTTAATTTGTTTTAGATATGTTCTCCCGAATCACATGATGCTGCAAATTGCTGAAAGTTTGCCTCGTGAGGTGCAAGGAATCCTTGCCTGTTGTAATCCAATTCCTCCTCTTTTAAGGCAGAATGTCTTAACAATTCATCAGATGATCTTGAGCGCTCGTGATCAACCTCTTGCAAAGCCAGTGGTGGCCGACGAAGTGACAAATCATCTCCGACCCATCCTTGCCCCTTCCACAACAATTGACATGGAAAGTCCTCTCTACTGCCCTCATGACCTCTCCCATGCTGATGAAGGCCGAGACGATCTCCCTACAGTTTTAAATGGACTTACCATTGAAGAAATACCTTGTACGCACAAATTGGTTGATCCAGAAATTGATCTTTTTAATCAAAATTTTAAGGTAATAAAATTTGAACTTTTCTAATTCCGTCCTATTCCTTTCCATTGATAGATGGCAAAATTTTATTCAATTATTATTTTACTTATTTTATCAGTAAAAATTATGGCGCTTCGTGAGGCAAAGCTGTTCGCATGTTTTTGCCGTAAGATGGCGTTAGGGGTCTTAAAAATTTAGCCCAAATATTACAAATTTGCCAACAGATGGCAGGATGGTAGGGCTATATTTAAACTCATGTATTTGTTTTTCCGTTTTTTCATTTATCTTTTAATAATGAATAGTTTATAAATATTATTATACTAGTCGCATAGTCCGTCTTCAGCAGGCAAGTTTATTGCCAATTTGGGATATTTCTTGTTAAGGAAGAATCTTGATATCAAGCGAGGCCGACTGGCCACAGCATAAAAGGGTCTATTCATGACTGTTAAAAGGGTCAGTCGTATGCGTGCTCTCTTCTTTTTTTCAACTGTTGCGTAGCTCCTCCAACAGCCCCTAGTCGTACCACCAGAAAGCTGTTCACAGAGCACAAAGGACGCTCTTTAATTTCCAAGCCAACTTGTAGATTTTGTGTTCCCATATTGAAGAAATTTGATTATAATTAATTTTCCAAAATAATTAAGAGATTCAAATTATTACTTCGTTACTCCCTGGTCCATGTACTATATGTATACTTAATTTCAAATAGATTCATTGAAATTGTGTCTTTCTATAGAACATACATACATACATACATTTTTCCCATTTCATATATATATATATATATATATATATATATACATACATATCATTTATAACAGCATAAAAATATATAAATATAGGCATATGCTTCTCCTTTTGTTTTTATTTTCTTCCTGGCTGCATGTGACTATTGGTCATTATAGGTCTTCAGAGATTACTGTTAGGCCAGCCTGCCATCTTTTGCAAGAGTGCTGAACTATTTGGGCGTTAATTTTTAAATAAATACCAAATTTATTTTTGACTTGGTCACCACTTTATTTAATTATTATAGTTTGGATATTAATGATTTTTACATTTTTAGATTTTGAAAAAAATTACAATTTTCATAATAGAGTTTTAATTTGCATTTTCTATAAAAATAAAAAAAATATTTTTTAATTAATCGCAATTAAAAAAAAGCATTCTATTATGTAAAATATTCATGAAATTAAATCATTAAAAAAAAACCTTTAAAATGCTTCAGTAGTTTCAGACTAAATATTCAATATGACCTCCTGAAGCCCCTTAAATACAGAAAATTGTATAAATTATATATAATTAAACTATAATAATAAGAAAATGTAAGCCCATCTATCCATCCTCTCCTAATTTTTTTTTTATTTTTTTATGAATTCTCAGAATTTGCCTTCGTTAGGAAAAAATGGCTTCAAGACCAAAAGTCCAGATCTCCATGGCAAGCCCCTATCAACGTTATAAATTAACACTAAAAGCTGCAGAAGAAGAAGCTAAAAAACAAGACAAATTGAATGAAGAAGAAATACAAAAAAAGAAACAAGAACAAGTAGAAAGAGAAGAAGCAAATGAACAACGATTAGTTGAGCATATTAAATTAAAAGAGGAAAGAGAAATGCAGAGGGAACAACTACAATCTTTGAGACGTGAAGTAAGTTATTATTAATGTAAACTTAATGTTTTATGGCTGTGGGGATTTAATCAGATTCCGAAGGAACTTTGCAGCCAGGTGATTAAATAAAAAATATTTTATTCAATTTTTTCGAAGTTTCGGTCGCCATTCAGGGCAAATATTGTTTACCATACACGTTTTAATAAGATTTAAAATTTCGATCGTTGGTTCTCTGAAAACATTTTGTAAATTAAAATTGAATATACAAATTAAATACTAGGTTATTTGTTTCAAAGGTTTTATTAATAAACACTTGATACGAATTCCGACAATTACTTTCTTTTTTTTACAATGGTATCCAAAAAAACAATTTTCTAAAAAATCTGTATATAAAAAATTCCTTAAAAATACAATATTTTAAAAAATTAGATAAACCCAAGACGATATTTAGCAAATTATACAAAAAAAACAAAGCAATATTTACAAAATTATACAAAAACAAAACAATATTTAGAGAGATTTTGTAGAGATAATAGTATTTACCATGATAAAGATCGTGATTTCCGACCGAAACATAGGTGAATAAAAATTAAATAAAAAAATTGTTTTATTTAATCTCCTGAAAATTAGCAAAAGAAAAAATTGTGTTCTGTGCGACCAATCGCATCAGATTACCCCCCCCCCAAACTCTTCTGGATCCGCTTGGATCCTGGTTATTATTAATGTTAAAATGTACATAATATTCTATTAATATTTTTTTTAAAACATAAAATTTTACTTTTTAGATTTATCAAAACAAACGAAAATCAAACGAACACGTACCAAATATTCCTACTAAAATTAAGAAAGAAAATGAAAAAAATGCAACTAGGGTGAAAGAAAATGAAAAAAATGAAACTAGGGTGAAAGAAAATGAAAAAAATGAAACTAGGGTGAAAATTGAAGTAAATAGGGAATCAAATGATAATAATCGTACACCACGACTTACGAAAAAACAAAAAAAGAAGCTAAAAGGGAAAGGTAATTTGCCAGCATTTAGGGGTACCAGTTCAAATCAAAATACTCAACAAAAACGTACACACAAACAAAGATTGCTTAATAAATTAAAGAACAATTCGCCAAATATGAATCAGTCTGAAACAAACATAGAAGAGACTCATCAAACTAATAATTCTTTGACTGAAGAAGAGAGCAGCAAACAAAATCTTATGAAATCTCCGTTGCCACCACAAATATTTGGTAATAAAAGGAAGTTTTTTCAAACAGATTCTACTTCTAATTCTTCACAAACTAGTTCGCCATCGGAAAAGTTTACTCCAAAGAAATCATTCAAAAAGAAAAATTATGAAAGAGAACAATCTGCTGGACGATATACTCCTAATGACAATCAATCTAGAAATTTCCCGACCCCAAGTGAGAACGAGGGAATGCCCTCTGAACAAAACGACTATCAAAATGAATCAAGTAATTTCTCACATAATGAAGGAAATAGCACACCTGGCAAACGGAACTCTTCAAATTCGCAAAATTTCCAAGCTTTTGATTATTCCCAAGTTGATTACAATCATTTTAAAGGTGGTAGTCAAAAAACGCCAAAAAATCGAAAACCAAAAGAAAAATTTCGACAGGTACTTATTATTATTTTAACTTATTGAAATAATTTTTATTAAAACTTTTTTTTTTTATTTTAAGGGCAAAAAACGATATCAGGGAAAAGGAAATAAGGGAAGTTCGACATTCGGCTTAAAATAAAAATTGTGTATTTTTATTTAACTTTTTTCTTTAAGTTTATATTTAAATTAGACTTTTATATATAGATATATATATATATATATTTTTTGTAAATTGTAAAAATTCAAGATTAAAAATTTTTCTTTTAATAACTATTTGTTTTTTTTTTTTGATATATATTATTGTTGCTTGAAGTTGTGATTGTGATGGAGATATCAGCCAAATCGGAATGCTCGAGGTTCAATAAAACTCACAGAATAAGACGATTCTGCCTTGATTTATTTGGCCATCCATCTTTAGTTATTGGAAATTATACACATATTGCCAAAATTTATTCTGGGAATTTTATTGAACCTCGAGCACCCTATTTAGCTGATATTTCCATCCCTCCATTATAATATACATACATATATACATACATCTATATGTTCTGGAAGGTTTCCGCGACTGGATGTATGCGAAGATAAGTTTTTTCGGTTGAGTCGCGTGTGATGTTGAGATTTACTCGACGTTTCGGCTCTCCTTTTGGAGCCATTTTCAAGAGTACGGGATTAGGGGGAATTGTTGGGGTGGTTTGTTTACGGGGTCGCAGTCTTGCTGGTCCCCAGGTCAATTTGGTGGATGCCTCAGAGGCTTGGTTTGGTCTCTGAGAGCAGGAGGAATGTTGATTGTGTGTAATTGCGTTTGTGTTCGGTTTAGGTTGACTACGGGGCCTCAATCCGCCTCCCCAAGTCGATGTTATTGGTTTGGTTAGTGGATGTGATAGGAGCTTGGGTTTGTTTCTGAGATTTAGATTGGGTATGTTTGTGTCCTGCTCTCAGAGACCAAACCAAGCCTCTGAGGCATCCACCAAATTGACCTGGGGACCAGCAAGACTGCAACCCCGTAAACAAACCACCCCAACAATTCCCCCTAATCCCATACTCTTGAAAATGGCTCCAAAAGGAGAGCCGAGACGTCGAGTAAATCTCAACATCACACGCGAATCAACCCGAGAAAACTTATCTTCGCATACATCTATATATATATATATATTTATTGCTGACAAGTGTCTCCCAACCCACAAAAATCCTGATTACACTATTGAAAAATAAAAACAATTTTATCGATAACCATCTGACACAGGCAAAGTCAGGCTACAATTAGAATGGACCTTTTTTTGTATTAGGTGCATAAGGTCCGAAGACATATAACGACCAGTGGTCACATTTAGCCAGGAAGAATATAGTTAAAAAAAAGAAGCATAAAAGGGGAACTCAACTGAGGGAACTGAGAAGATGCCTGTTGAGATTAGACTTGAAAGTTGAAGATTGTAGGTTTTGGGAGCTTGTTTCAATCACGGGAGGTCATGGGGACAAAGGAAGATTGGAATTGACTAGTCGTGATCTGAACTTAGGGATGCTGGGACGATGCCTCTCTTGTGTTCCGGGTAAATGTTGCTTTGGGTGAAATAATTGATTTCAATTCGGAAGAGCATTGACTATAATACCTATAGAAGAGAGTATGTCATATGTCGTATCTGGTAGAGTAAATTTTTACTATATGAGTTGGTTTGGGAGAGGCATTGTTAACCCGAGTAGTATTATAAAGATTTACAAAAACACATCCCTTTGTGCTTAGAAGAAAAATATACTGATTTCTAAATGCAGGAACAGAATCAGTCTAAAATCAGGAAAGGGAGAGTTAATATCAAATAAAATATATATATTTTTTATATTTGATTTTATTCTTTATATATATAAACAACTAATTAAGTAATACATATTTTTTAATTTATTACTTTGAGATTTTTTATTATTATTTATCTTTTTTACAAAAATTAAACTTAAGTATTAAAGATTATATTAAAAAAAAAATTATTTTTCTATTATCTGATAGAATTTTTAGGAAAATACTAGAAATTGACTTTTATTCCTTTGGTGAATTCTAGTATTTTCAAAATCACATAGAAATGAAAATCTAGTCTTAATATTGATAGATAATAAAAAAAAAAAATGGAAATGATTTAAAAAAAAACATTGCGAACAATAACATGGAACTAGTGAAATTTTTTATTCAACGATATGGCACATTTCATGATGAAGATTCTAATTTAGCCAGAATATCAGATTCTCTATAGATCATATATTCATTATCATCTAATTCGACTTTAGTGCCTCCATATTCGGGAAGAAGGACGAGATCTCCAACTTTAACGATCAATGGAATTTGAACTCCTTGTTGATTTCGAGAGCCTTGACCAACAGCGACGACAGTTCCTTGAAGAACCTTTGCTTGAGCTTTCTCTGGCAAAACAATGCCTCCTTTAGTTTTAGTTACAGCTTCGGATTTTTGAACTAAAACCCGATCCATCAAAGGGATCAATTTACGAACTGCTCGTGCAATAGAAGGAGCTGCAGAGGCGGCCTAAAAATATTAATTAACAATTTTTATTATTGAATACTTTCTTAAAAATCTATGCATTAATACTATCATAATTGTATTTTATATAATATATATTTTTTTGAAGGCTGTTCGTGGATGAAAAATACCCTAAATAGGGTGCACATTTGAAAGAAATGGGGTACAATAGTTAGTTACTAGATAGAAGTCACACAATAAACCCTACATATATATATATATAATCAAACAATCAATCCTACATGTATAAAGATAATTCCAAAAAATGTTTATTTATTTAATAACATATTTTAAAAAATAACTATAAATTTGGTAAATGACTTTTGGGTTTAACCCTTCTTTGAATTTGTGTTAAAATCAAAGGAGGCTGGTTTTTTTAGTTCTTTATCTAATTGTATGAGAAGTGAGGACTCAAATAGAAAAAATAAAGAAAATTTCTAACAAAAAAATGGGGTGAGATAAAAATATCGCCAGATCCACCCTATGGAAATTTTTCAGAAAATCGAAACCCTCTTTTCTGAATCGGTGTCATCGTTTCTTTTAAAGAACAAATATTAATTAAAATTTCTATTGTTATTTAAATATTTAAAATCTGGGGTAGTATTGAGAAAGATATTCTAAAATAAAATTTATTATTCAAAATAATTGATGAAATATATCCTTTCCCATGATCATGATTAAAAATTTTTTTTATAATTTATAAAATATAGGGAATATTATTGAAATAATATAGAATAACTTTACCATTTTAAATAAATGTGCTGTCTTCTAAACGCGTAATCAAATGAAAAATAGATAACCGGCAAGAAATTTCACGATGTGAGTTTGGAGTGCACGGCCTTCTAGATGATTCGAGAATCAAAGGCTGACGCAACACATAGAGCGCGTCATTTTGATTTATTTATTCTCTTCCTTTTGAAATATTATTTTAAAATGTTTCTAAAAAATGTTCCAATTTATAAATTTTTAAATTTATAATTTAAAATAATTTTTTTCATAGTTAATTTATTTTTATTTTTAATTCTAAGTAGATATTTTAATATTTAAATTAGGGTTACGTAATAATTCAAAGAGTATATAAAATTTATAAAAAAAGGATAAAATATATAAGAATGTATTATTAAAATTAATAATATTTAAGAAATATAGAATTAATTTAAATAATAATAAATTTTAAGATAAAATGAATTTATAAAACACAAATGTTACATCATGCCTCCTAGATTATTCTAGAATCCGCCTAGCCCCGAACCGAGCATTATTATATAATGCAAATTATTTTGCACTTAAAACTAAATATTTATTGAAATATTTATAAAAATATATATAAAAAATTTATAAAGAATTAATTTTATGGTCTTTATTGTTTGTTAATTATTAATTAGAGAAATAAATACATTTAATTTAAGTATGCTCGTTACCCCAAGGGTCGAGCCGGCCATGTGCCGGCTATTCAAGGCGGAGCCACTTGGTTTCTTCGCGTTCCGGCATTAACATCGCGATTATCCTCGTTTGATTTCTCATTTTCTTTATCGATTTCTCCAAGTAATATTAAGGTAAAATCACTTTAATATTATAACATTTTTTATTTTCTTATCGATTCTGTAATTTTAAATAATTATTTTATTGAAAATCACATTAATTAAACATTTAATTAATTGTATCACAGTCCCTTGTAAATTTCCATGTTTCAGATTATTTATTAAAATTTGTAATTTATCCAATTTACTCTTTTAAATCACAAAATATTTTCTAAATGTAAATATTTACCTTATTTGTTTGACTTACTTTTATCAAAAACGAAAAATTGATTTTTTTCATCAATATAAAATTAAATAATTAGAACACTAACTATATATATATATATATATATATGAAAAGTATTAAAAAATTGTCATTATTATGTATAAATTATTCACTGAACATTTAAAATGTCATCAGACTATGTTGCATTCAACTAATTATTCATAACCATTTTTCGTAATTAAAATTCTCACCCCATAAATTTTAAAATTTCCCTTAATTTTTTACTTTTTTAATTTTAGAATGTACCGCCTACCATCCGTCGTTCGCTCCTCAATTCTTCGCCAATCTCAGCGATATTATGCTAAAGATGTAAGATTTGGAGCCGATGTTCGAGCCCTTATGCTCCAAGGGGTTGACATCTTGGCGGATGCAGTTGCAGTCACTATGGGGCCTAAAGTAATTATAATATTTTAATTTTCACTCAAGATCTATACTAATTTTATATAAATATATATATTTGTCCGTGAGGTAAAGAGAGGGTCAGAGGGTGATCAAATTAAATCCATTGTATGTAGGACTATTTTTTTTTTTTTTTACTAAAATCAATTTTTTATATTAATAGGTCTATTGTGAGCCCCTCGGATTTTAGGTTTTCAATCAAAAATATATTTAACAAGACTATGACTGTTGTGAGTGTTAAATATATCTATGACTTGTTAAGTCGGAATCGAGGTATTTTGAATACTATTATCTTATTCAAATATATAGATCTCGAAAAATATTTAACAAAAATATATTTTTGACTCCAACAAGACTTTCATTTTAGAAGATTTACAAGATTTTACAAGATAGATAAATATTTTTTACAGAGATATAAATGGGTGGAATTGCTAAAAGACCCCGCTTTCATTGATTTTGTTTTTGCCACTGGTAATAATAATAGTATTAGTCACTTGCTTTAGAATAGATGTCTTTCTGATAAAGCATTCAGTGATAACAAGAACCCCGTTATATATATATATATATATATATATATCGCTTAATATTTAAAATAGATTAACTGTGGTAATTTTTTCTTATAGCCTATAACATAAATTTAAAAACTGGTAATCGTTGTCTCTTGTTAAAACATTTAAAATAGGGTGTGAGGGCTGATTTGTGAAGCGTGCCAGAATGTCGATATTTTGGAAAGATCGGTGTTCGCATCCTAAGCGTGCAGGATTTTTCATTTAATAAAAATATTTATTAAATGTAAACAAATCCTCAAGTACGCCATGGAATGAGATATTGGAACTCACAACAATAATCCCCTCCCAATAATCCTCTACAGGTAGAGAGGGTTGCAGTGAGATCCCGTTCTATGGAAGGGACATAAATATAAGCATTATCCGAAAGAAGTGGAGGGAGCGGTTAAGGTGCTGAAGGGGTAGACTCCCTCCATTCTTAAACAAGGATAACCAAGAGGTTGGATAATAGGAACTAGTCATAGAATAATTTCAGTAGCTAGAAATTTGAACGCAGTGGTGTAACTTATTTTAGCTGCCCCCCCCCCCCCGCAATCTTTTTTTCGTCCCGGACGTATATAAGAGGGGAGGGGGCGAGAGCCCCCCCGCCTAAATAAAAGTAATAAAAAAAAAATTAAATATATTCAATATTAATAATTAATATTTAAGCATTTTTTTAATAAAAGCTTTGTCTTTGACAGGGCCCAGGCCCCTCGGGGCTCAGGTAAAAACGAAAAAATGATATATTTTAAAAGGAAAAAAAAAGAATATATCATTTTTTCATAGCCTTGAAACCCCGCCAAGCCCGGCCTGCGGGCCCCCCAAGGCGTGGGCCCCCCGCATCGCGGGGTTTGCGGGGATGTACGTTACGCCACTGTATGAACGTAGGACAAGTTAGAGATAAGAAACGATGTATCTCGAAAAATATTTAACTATAACTTAACCCCACTGCCCTCAGGCCTTTGCTACTTACAGTAGTGTGTTAGAGCAGACCCAGATGTCTGTCCCTCTACTGATTTAAAAAGAGGCGGACAAGTGATAAATTTTTTTCACTTTGTTAGTGACTTGCACGACTAGCTGCATATAAGGGAAAGTGAATTTTATTGGTGTAGGTCGAGGGTCCGGTGGCCTGGTGCAATGAATGGACAGCACGCCTATGCACCGGAAAGTCTGGAGATCCTAGGTTCGATTCCTAGGGGCCATGGGATGTTTGGCCTCGCCAATAAAAAAACACAGTCTTGTTAAAAAAAAGGATAGTTTTTTTTTATTTTTTATTTTATTTAAGGTCTTTTTCAGCATCGGAGGCCTTTTAGACCCCGTCGCTATTTAATTAATTAATTGGTATCCAATTAATTGAAATAAATTTTTGTCGCCTGGGACGGAATGTGAACCCTCGACCTTTGTCACCAGAAGCTAATACTCAACTTCTGAGCCATCCCACATGCCCCATTTTGAATATTTATTTAGTTTTATTCAATTATTTTTTATTCTCTCTATACTATTTTTATTTAAAAGATTATATATATAAAAATTATATATTGTATTTTTTTTAGGGACGCAACGTTATTCTTGAACAAACTTGGGGCGCACCCAAAATTACTAAAGATGGTGTCACAGTTGCAAAAGGAGTTGAACTTAAAGATAAATTCCAAAATATTGGAGCACGATTAGTTCAAGATGTTGCTAATAATACAAACGAAGAAGCTGGAGATGGTACGACAACTGCAACTGTTTTAGCCCGAGCAATTGCTAAGGAGGGCTTTGATAAAATTAGTAAGGGAGCAAATCCAATTGAAATTAGGCGTGGAGTCATGATGGCCGTTGATGCAATTAAAGATAATCTTAGGACGCTCTCTAAGCCGGTCACTACTCCTGAAGAAATAGCTCAAGTTGCAACAATTTCTGCAAATGGCGATAAAGATGTAGGAAACCTGATTAGTGATGCCATGAAAAAAGTAGGTAAGGAAGGTGTCATTACAGTTAAGGATGGAAAAACTCTCCATGATGAATTAGAAGTAATAGAAGGAATGAAATTTGATAGAGGATATATCTCCCCATATTTCATTAACACTACCAAAGGAGCTAAAGTGGAATTTCAAGATGCCCTTCTATTATTAAGTGAAAAAAAAATCTCTTCAGTTCAATCTATAATCCCTGCTTTAGAATTAGCCAATTCCCAACGAAAACCTCTAGTCATTATCGCAGAAGATGTTGATGGTGAAGCACTTAGCACCCTTGTCGTAAATCGTCTTAAAATTGGGCTTCAAGTAGCAGCTGTAAAGGCACCAGGCTTCGGAGATAACCGAAAGGCAACTCTTCAAGATATGGCCATCTCTTCAGGAGGCATTCTCTTTGGAGATGAAGCCAATCTCGTTAAGATTGAAGATGTTCAATTATCAGATTTAGGACAAGTTGGTGAAATTGTTATCACAAAAGATGATACTCTTATTTTAAGAGGAAAAGGAAAAAAGGAAGATGTGGAACGGCGGGCTGAGCAAATTCGAGATCAAATTGAAAATACAACGTCTGATTATGAGAAAGAAAAACTTCAAGAACGACTCGCTAGACTTTCCGCAGGTGTCGCTGTTCTTAGAGTTGGAGGATCCTCAGAGGTAATTAAAATATTTTTCTTTTCTTTCATTTATATTAATTATAATGATATTGAGTCAGAGGAATTAAAAAACACGAAGATTGAAGCCTTTTGAAATTTTGAAGCGATATTTTATTTAGAACTGAAATATTTTTTTACAAGTTATTTGATTTCCAAGCTATGATTGTTTTTTTTAGGTAGAGGTCAATGAGAAGAAAGATCGAGTTAATGATGCTTTGAATGCAACACGTGCAGCTATCGAAGAAGGAATTGTTCCTGGAGGAGGCACCGCTCTCTTGAGATGCATTCCTAAATTGAAACAAATCAAGGCTGATAATTCAGATCAACAGACTGGCGTTGAAATCATCCGAAATGCATTGCGTATGCCTTGCATGCAAATTGCCAAAAATGCAGGCGTAGATGCTAGTGTTGTCGTAGCTAAAGTAGAAGAAGCCTCTGAAGAAGTAGGATATGACGCACTTAATAACGAATATGTTAATATGATTGACAAGGGAATTATCGACCCAACTAAGGTATTATTTTATCCGTAAATTATTTATGCCCATTTGCACTTAAAACATTAGATCTTAAGCTCGCCTTGAGCCTTCCATAACTTAAAAAGTGAAATGTGACATTATTCAACTATTTATATATATAATATATTTTTTGGAATAAATATATCTTATGGTTATTATTTATGCGATGGAGGCACAAATAGAGCATCTTACAAACTTCCTAGGGAGGGAAGTTTGGAAACCACTGATCTAAGATGGTGTTGGTGCAAACGGGCATTAATTTAAAAAATGAATAAAATATATATTTTGTGTAATTTTTAGGTGGTCAGAACTGCCTTGACCGATGCAGCTGGCGTAGCTTCTTTACTAACAACGGCTGAAGCTGTAGTAACAGAGCTTCCCAAAGAAGAAACTCCTGGTGGACCTGGTATGGGCGGTATGGGAGGAATGGGCGGCATGGGAGGTATGGGAGGCATGGGTGGAATGATGTAATCTCAGATAAGATTTAAGACTTTCTCTCATCGAACATTGTATTAAATTCATGTTCCTTGTTCGAAATTTATTTTTGAAAATAAATTTATTCACCAAACTCTTAGTTACAAGAAACTAGTCAAAAAATGACATTTGATGCTGCTCTATAAATACATGTTCACTTGTTAAAATCATTGATCTGTTGTAGTTTTCAATTACGTTCAGTTTTATAACTATAAAAAAAAAGAATTTTTTTTTATTCATTACACTAGTAAATAATTATATATATATACAAAGATATATGAAATGTAGACTGCTGTTTGAACTTTGTTCAATCTATTATTATATTCATTCCACAATTTCTTTTGGTTTTTCTCTAAAGCATTACATACTTAACATTAATTTTATTTTATAATGTAAATAAGCGAATAGAAATTTATATATAATTCATATCATTTTAATTGTATCAAAATTTTGTTTATTAAATAATTAAAATGTTTATAATATTAAGATATTATTGAAACTTTTCCTAGTGCATTTCCCATCGCTCAGGTCCTTGTCACTGGATGGAATTATATCCCTATCCCTCCAATAGACCCTCGACTTGATTGGAATTTTGCGTCAAGTCAAGATCGAACTCAAAATCTAAATTTATCGCATATCTGTATTTCACAGCTTATCCGATAAGCCAGCTTGCTTACTATTTTCTCGTGACTATAATTGACTCCTAAATCTTTCCCTATTATAGACAATAACAGGGGCTCGGGAACGACTGCTCTCAAAGCAATCCTCAAAACAATTACCGGTATATAAGTCATACAATAAATACACTTTACGCCCCCTGAATATAAAAGTAAAAGAGCTAGTCTATTCCCTGGGTAAGGTTAAAAAAGTGTTTGGAGAAAATGAAAGAAAAAAATGTGATTTAATTTTATATTTTTTTCTTAATATAAACAATACATTTTATCTAAATAAATTTAAATGAATATAAAACACTATTACATACATTTACATAAATAAGCTTTATTAAGGTTTGAGCATTCCTCGTATATAGACTCCTTCTGGAACTGGAGACTTTTTATTAATTTCTGCAAATCCCTCTGATTTGGCTCTGGTCCATGCCATGGATATAATTGACTGAAAGAAAATTTTTATTCATTCAGAGAAAGTAAAAAAAAGCAATATATTGAAAAAGGAGTGAGCACGATTTGCCTTATCAGACCTTTTATATTATAGATACTAGCTGAAAGCATTTTACTATCAAGCAGTATGTATTTACCTTTACATTTATAATATTATAAATATAATTTTACAACTAAATAATTATTCTCACAAAGTCATAAGATATTAAAGTTGAAGCATTTTTACAGGTGATTTTTCTTTACAAATACTGTTCCTTGTGTTGCTCACTCCTTTCTGTTTCTATCTAAAAACTATTCGATTTACACCAAGGAATTTGCAAAAAATATATTTATTTTGACATTTGTTTTTTTTATATGCTTCATGTTTTAGGACAATCTGTTCAAATAGAAAATTAACTGGTTTCGAATAATGTTATGGGAAATATTTTACCAATACAACACGCTTCAAGTCACTGATTTTATCCTTGTATTTAGATTAAAACAAAAAACAGGCTTAAATCAATTTTCATACCTTAAAAGTCCTGGGTTCCCAAATTGCCAGATCAGCTAAAGTTTTTCTATTGAGAAGTATATTTGAACGAGAAAGCATTTCTCTTAAATAGTAGAAATCAAAACCGTGTTCTAGACAAGCACTATTAATTCTATGATTCCAGAGCTAAAATAATAACAAGTGCAAGGGAAGGTTACTTGATTTTGACGAATAATTTTTTCTTAATTTTAAACTTACTTTAATCATATCCTCTTTTTTAATTTTTCTTGCTCTGGTTGCTGTAGCTAATGCTCTATGAGCATAACGAACGGCAATGGTATAACAATTTCTTCGCCTTCCACGAAAATGCTAAAAAATATGAATTTTAATCTCTATATAATAAGAATTTAAATAATAAAAAAATTCTCCATACTGCGGCTAAACGAAAAATTCTTCTTTTTCTCCAAAATTCATCAGGGCCTGTAGTTCGTGTAAATAAAGTCAAAGATCGAAAAACCATTATCTAAAAACGTTGAGTTTATATATTTTGAGTTTTATTTTATTAGTAAAAACTTAATTAATGTGGGTTTATATTATAATACTTTTTTAAAAAAATAAATTTTCTATGTAACCTTCAAATTTTGATAGAAACAAATTCAAAGAATATAGAATTTAGAAATCAGCTTTTCCATGGAAATCAGATAAATTTAGTTCTATGAATTTGCACTAGAGATTATTACATAAATTTAAAAACGTATTTATAAAAATGCAAATATGTACTAGAAAAGAGTTTCTGTATAATTTTTTTATATTTTTTATTTTATTTAAGGCCTTTTTTGACATCGGAAGCCATTTAGACCCCTTTTCTATTTATTCCATTTGATTATTAGCCAATTCAAATGAACCCATTAAAAAGGAAATCAAAAAAAATGAATTCAAAGATCTATTATTTTTAAATTTTATTGAGCATCCATCCAAATTGCCGACTCTGCCTTCTTCGATAAATAAATTTAAAAAATTGATCCATTAAAATTGGGTTTGAAATTCGTGCCAATTCCCTGGATTCTAATTGTGAAACCCATTAGTTAATTAGAAATTAACATTAAATGCGCTGTCTTTTATATTATACTCTATGATATATAATATCCATATATAATGGTTAGGTTATTTATTTTTTATTTAAATAGTTATATTTAGTTAATTTGTTATATATATGTAATTGATGGCTGAATTACACAATAAAAATAAAAGATATTTTGAAGATAAAAAAAGAAAACCATTTAATTTACATCAGAATTATGCTTTGAAAAAATTGCCACCAACTAAATTTCCACAATCTAAGACGGATATATATTTTACACTGAAGACAAACTTTGGGGTAAGAAATAATTATACTTTATTAATTAAACGAATTTATTATTTAATTATTTAAAACATGAAGATAGGATTAGTTGCCTCTCAAAATTAACACCATATTTGCTTAATTTATCTTACTTCTTATAATAATTCCTTCCCTCATTTAGTCTATATATATATCTGATTACTTTTGTCTAAATAAAAATTGTGAGATAGTTATTACAGTTGTTAACAATTTTTCTTTTACTTATAAAAACAACAAAAAGTAATCATATTAGCCAACTTTCTCCTACATACTTTACCCTTGATCAAAAACTTCAAAATAATATATATAATTATGAAAAATTTATTTCAATTTATTTGCAGATGCAATTATCATAATTCTTGATTGAAAATTTATCATAATTGTCCATTTAGCACATATTATCTTTATTTAATTTACAATCACATGTTTTTGTCGTCTGAACATATTATATATAATTAAAAAAATATATATTTTGTTTTTATTTTTAGGCTATTTTTGATAAATGTGAAAAATTACTAAAATCTGGTGAAGAAGAAATATGTATACATGGACTTGGAGCTGCTCTTCCTCAAGCTATTAATTTAAGTTTAAAACTTCAACAAAAATTTTATGGGGCCTTTGATATATCTGTAAATACATCTACAGTATACTTAACAGGTAAAATTTAATTCGCTTCTTAATGTCATCTTTAACCGAATAAGGATCAATAGTATCAACTTGTTTATCATATTCATCATCATCATCAGTTTTCTGCCTTGTTGCTGATCAGTTTCTGGTGACTCTCCTTCATTTTCTCCTTTCATCATCTCCCCGTGTAACCATCTTCCTCTTTCAAATCATCAATAATTTTTCCTCCCTTATTCTACCCTTTCTTTCTCCTCCAATTCATCTTTCATTAAACAATAACTTATCAAATGCCGCATGCAGTTTCTCTATATTCTAGTTTTTGACAGATTTCGTTCCCTTCCTACCCTCTCATCTCCAGAATTTCTATAAGCTTAATATTGTAGTTGTGGCTGTTAAGTTCTATCAAGAGAGAGTTGTGAAAGCAGAGACTGGCAGCCAAATGTTTTTTTTTTCTTTAAATATTTTATTGGGCCGACGTTTCTGCCTCAATAGAGGCCATCTTCAGATCCCAATAAGTGTCAAGAAAGTATATATGTGCCCATAATTATGAAAGTGGTCAAACAAGGGGAGTACATGGCCTTCCCCTCACCGTTTTGAACGGAAATTTTTTTATATGTAGTACTTGATGAAAAACACTGTTAAAGCGCGTATAAAAAAAAATTGTTAAAGATTTGCCAGCATGTATTATAAAGACGTTGCTAACAATAATTTCGAAAAGCCTCGGTGGCTAGATTGGTAGCGTTCATTCTTTATAATGCTGACCCCGTAAACAAACTACCTCAACAATTCCCCCCTAATCCCATACTCTTGAAAATGGTTCCAAAAGGAGAGCCGAAACGTCGAGTAAAGCCCAACATCACACGCGACTTAACCCGAGAAAACTTATCTTCGCATACACCCGGTCGCGGAAACCTTTCAGAACATATATATATATATTTGAATATGGCCGTTTAACTTGATAAGGATAGTGGGCAGCCAGGAAAAATTAAATCAGATAAAAATACAATCAATTTCTATCAGATTTTCTTTATTTGATTGTCGACATTTAGGACAGTTTTTTTTTTTTAAGGAAGAATTTTTTTTTTGGAAATTTTAGGACGGGTTGTTGCCAGTCGCGCCCTTTCTGAGGAAGGGACTGGCGTCCGAAACGTCGACAATCAAATACTGTATACTGTATACAGGGTGAGTAGCTACAGTGAGGGACAATATTAAGTCTCACCCATGCGTTTTCTATTTGTGATTATTTCATTGTTTTTATAAAAGAAAATGAAAATCTTTATTGAAAATTTTCTAGGTTTGAACCATGAAAGTTTACATTAAAAAATATATAATATTTTTTTTAAAAACAATGAAATAAACACAAGTAGAAAACGCATGGATGGGACTTAATATTGTCCCTCAATGTACATTTTATTAAAAGGGCGAGTGTTTAAAACGACGTGAGAGTCTTTAGTCTCCTTCGACATTTGGCCTCATCTTTATTGCTCCTGTACTTGCTCTTTCCCAACTTGTAACATCAACAGCAACTTCTCTCCTGATTATATTAACATAATTTTAATTTAGACTAGTCTAGAAGATTGTTTATTATTTTTATTTTTATTTTTTATTTTTTTTTTTTTTTTAGATGAATTTGAGCCATTGAACGACCAAGTAGAGGCTCATTCACAAACCCGACCAAATTCAGCAGTTCATATTCGAATTTTCAAAAAATAATGTTCTTTTCGCTGGATGAACTTGTTCAGTGGCTTGGAGTAACTGCTCTCGAACTTTGGCTCAACTTGGTTGCCATCTCAGTGACCACGATATTGGTTGCTCTTCGAATTGATAGTGATTTTCTTATACAAAATGAGAATGCTTGGTGGATCATTTTTTCACCATTATTCGTGGCCGATGCGATGAACGCTTATTTTTGTACTATTGTGTTTATACGAATGTACCTTGATGGGATATATAAAGCAGCTCTAATGCGAGCAAGTTGGAGTCTCTCGGCTCTTATTTTAATATTTGTCTTCGAATTTTTATTATGTAAAAAATTAGCTGGACAGAATTCACTAGAATATTCCGAAGTTTTGGCTCCAGTTTTTATTCTACTTCAATTAATAGCAATACGCGCATGCCAATTACACTAAATAATGTAAAAATGTATATTTTATAATAAAAATTTATTTATATTAAAATTTTGTTCTAATTCTTTAATGAACCTAGAAAAAGTTAATTTTGAAATATTCATTTTCTTATCTATGGTCGATTAATGCTGAATGTTGATTTGTGCTGCACTCTCGTGGAAAAGTTTAGAATTATAACTATAATTTCAAAAGTCTCCCCAAGAGTGCAGCACATATCAGATATAAAGCATATTAGAAATTTACACACAAAACCAATGATAATAATGATCGGTTGCTACCAGGGGATTAGAATCAGAGAGGAGTATCATTATCTTTTGGCGCCAACCCACTTAAGACACACTCCTCTACTATTCTATTCTCCTGTTACACCGGCCATTTTTAAAATACATTTAAAACGTATAAAGAGTATCTCTATCTATCTATCAATAATAATACAATATAATTAATAGTATAAATATATATATAGGCCTATTTATTATATGTATCTATTTTTTAATTTAAATTATTTTATTTTTAAAAGTATAGGGATATTAATTAACATAAAAAGATAAATTTTATTATACAGGTGTTCGTTAAACGTTTTAACGTTTTTAAAAGGAATATATTATATTATAAGAGGAAAAGTCTGGTGTGACTGGTCGCACAGCATACAACTTTCTCTTACCTTCGATAATCGAAAGTTGTCTTCTGTTCTTGTCACACCAGATTTTTTTTATGTTGACATATAGGTATATTTAATTTTTCACAGTACGGTACATTCGAATTTCAAGATGTAAGTTTTATAAGTATGGGAAGATATTTATATTTTGTTACCATGGCAACCATTTCTCCACAAGTACAAGAGTAAAGTGGTCTCCAGAAGATTTCAATGGCAAAATGAGAATATGCATTTTAAAGAGCATCTAAAAAATAATTGATTTTTGAATTTTAATCAAAATCGTTGGATCGAATTTTGAGAAAATCAAAAAAAAAAAAAAAAAACTGAAAAAGTACATCAGTAAAGTTCTAGTACTTTGGCCGATTTTGTTCAATAGCTTCGTGTTACGTCCCAGGGGGGTGACAAACTTGAATATAAAATTTCAATCTTCTAGCTCTTTTTGTTCTTGAGATATTTTGTTCACAGACAGACCATGTCGCGAAAACCATTTTGAATTCAGGGGACCTCAAAACATGTATATCCGTCAAAATCTCGACATTTTTTCTCGACGATTTTTGAAATGAATCCAAGACTTGAGGGAAAAAGTATGTACATTTTTTTTAGCTATGCATTTCACTTTTGACATCCCCAACAAGCTAAATTGTTGTTACAGATAGCCAGGTGCACCTACCGTTTGGCTTGAATGCTGAATGTTGATTTGTGCTGCACTCTAGTGGAAATGTTTAGAATTATAACTATAATTTTGAAAGCCTCCACAAGAGTGCAGCACAAATCAGATATTATAAAGCATATTAGAAATTTACACACAAAACCAATGATAATAATGATCGGTTGCTACCAGGGGATTAGAATCAGAGAGGAGTATCATTATCTTTTGGCGCCAACCCACTTAAGACACACTCCTCTACTATTCTATTCTCCTGTTACACCGGCCATTTTTAATACAAATTTATTAAAATAAAATTAAAACCTATCAAGATTGTATGTGTTTCTATTTTTTAAATTTATTATTTATTTTATTTTTAAAAGAATAGAGAGATGATTAATTAACATAAGATAAATTTTATTATACAGGTGTTCCATAGAACTCGTTCGTTAAGTTTCCATGAAAGGAGTTGACAGAGGAAATTTTGAACTTTTGAAAATGCTCTTTTTAAATAAATTATTAACAACTTTTGGATAATCTCCATCAACTTTTTTATTTATTTTCTATGAAATACTATTTTTGGCCGACTGTCCTTAGAATTAATATTTAAGTACTAGTACTTTTTGGCCGATTTTGTTTATTTTTACGGCTCAAGGCCTAACTTAAATATAAAATTTCAACTTCCTAGCTCTTCATTCTAGAGCCGGCCCGACCCAGGGGGGGGGGGGGGGGGATATAAAAAAAAAAAAAAAAAAAAAAAAAAAAAAAAAGAGGAGAAAAAAATTTTGTTAAAAAAAAAAAAAAATGATTTTAAAAAAAGAGAAAAAAAATTTAATTTTTTTTTATGAAGGGGGAAAAAATTTTTTGGGGGGGGGAAAAATTTTTTTTTTTTAGGGAAAAAAAAGGAAGGGGGGCCTTTTTGTTAAGGTTTTTTCCACCCCACATTTGGGGGGCGGGGGGCTTCAAAAGGTTGGGAAACACTGTTCTAGAGAAACCACTTTTTTGAATTCAGTGGACCTCAAAACAGGTATATCCATCAAAATCTCGACATTGAATTTTTAACATGAATCCAATACTTTCTCACTATATAAGAGAAAGTAAAAAAAACAATCAGAACAAGATAAAAACAAAATCAGGCAATATAATGCTTATTGGAAGTCAATCAAATTTAAATTTAACAAAGTGTATAGGTCACCCTCAAATAATTATTTCACTTTAGAAGTAGTATATTGCCGTTTAATTTTAATAAGTGAACAGTGGCGCAACCAGGATTTGCTCCTGGGGGGGGGGGGGGGGGGGTTGTTTTATATAAAGGGACTACTCCTGGTTGCGCCACTGGGCTAGATATTAAAGTTTATCATATTTAATTATATATAATCAAATATGATAAACTTTAATAGTAATTATAATTGCCAGTGGAAGGAGATTAAAAATTTTACATATTCTTTAAAATGTATTTTATTTATTTTTAAAATTTATTTACAAATAATCATTTTTAATTTCTTAATGAAAATAATGTTGATTTCACTTGTTTAATTTTTTTTAAAAGTATCTAAAAAATTATATATAATTAATAATATTAATATAAATGTTATAAATAGTTTATATATGACTATACAGTAATTGCACTATTATATCTAACACGGAATGAAATGGACATTATGGAATAAAATTCCTCTTATCACTTCTTATAAACATGATAGTAAAAATCAACTGAAAACTTTTTGATGGAGAGTAATTAATTGCATGTTCTCTAAAGTAGAGCTTCTAGGCCCTAGGGGGGCCATGGATTTCCCGCAGGGGGGTCGCGAGGAGTCGGAAATGTAACAAATAAATTTTTATTGTTAAATAAGTTTAAATACTGGGTTATAATTATAAAATTTAGAAAAAGTAATATATAAAATTTGGTATTATATCTTCTTGTCTGAATTAAAAAAAAAAAATAATAAAATAAAGGGATCGTGAGATATTGAGTTGGGTTCCAAGGAGGTCGCGACTTCAAAAAGTTTAAGGTCTACTGCTTGCTCTATAGTGGCTATACAATTTTTTAAAACAGCTGGTGTGACTGAGCGCACAACAAGTTCGATATTTGAAAGGTGTGCGATATGCTATCACACCAGATTTTTTTTCGTGTCGAGATATATTTAGTTTCCGATAGTATATTAAAAACCCAAGAGGTAAAATGGCGATTTTAACAAATATCAACTAGGTTGAGCTTTGTTTGAAAAGAGATGCCGCGAAAGCGTGGAGGTCCTGGTTCGACTCCAGGGGGCGCAATTTTTGCCCAATCAAACACGAACGTATCTTGCAAATTTGTTATCTTGACTGGCTTATTTATAGACTTTTTGAGCGTTGCTTGAAAAAAATTCTATCTCTTTTCAAACAAAGCTCTACCTGGTTAATAATTATATTTTGTTATCATGACAACTATTTCTCTCCATTTTTCCTATAAAGTTCAAAAATAGAGTGTGCTTCAATTTTGAACGAACATGAGAATATCCATTTTAAAGAGCATTTAAAAATTGATTTAAAAATTTTAATCAAAATGGTTAAAGCAATTTTGAGAAAATCGGAAAAAAAAACTGAAAAATTACATCAGTAAAGTACAAGAGAAAGTAAAAAGTAATATTAATTAAAAGAGGAATTTTATTTTATTTATAACTTAAATATATTTACAAATATAATCTAAACAAAAATATAATACCATCAAATTCTGAAGAAGTTTGGAGTGAATATAGTAATATATAACGAATTGTAGCTGTTGTATAATTAGATTAATGATATAAAGAGGATGCAGCCAATAAATAAAAGCATCTATTTTGTTAACACTCTTTATTTAGGAACGTTTCGACTATGATCAACAAAGCCATCTTCAGCTTTCTAGGTTTAAGGGCTGATGATGGCTTTGTTGATCATAGCCGAAACGTTCCTAAATAAAGAGTGTTAACAAAATAGATGCTTTTATTTATTGGCTGCATCCTCTTTATATTATTAATCTGTGAATATAGTAAATTTAAATTTGAAAGGAATTGAGAAAAAAAATTTTATTTTTGGAACATAAGGAAGCATGCCCCCCCCCCCCCAGCCAAATTCTCTAGTTATGCTCATGCAAGGAAGGCATTGTCCCAACATCCTTAAGTAATTAAGCTCTCGATTATTAGAACTAGTCAATTCAAGTCTTCTCTTGTCCCCCAAAACCTCAAACGATTGAAAAAAAGCTTCTTATCTGTATCTTCCCCAAAGCATACAAGCTCATATCGTCGGTTCAGTACAAGACCGGTCTAACCGTTGCCTGCATTATCCGATTGATGAAATTTTGCACGAATCATAATGATCATAGAGCTCGCCTATACATTTCCAAAGGGTTTTACCATTCACGTACCATTAATATTTTTTTTTTCACTAATTTATGGGAAAAACAGACCGACGATATCTAATCTCAACATGCATCTTATTCTTGGAGTTTAGGTTTTCACAGTTGTTATCATTAGTAAAAGAATTAGATTTTCGGTTTAACTGTGGTTTATTTGTAAAAATTACAACGTTTCGACCACTCATTGTGTGGCCTTCTTCGGGTATAATTCAGCTAAGATTACAAAGGTACCTAAAGGGTAACCTTAGCTAAATTGTACCTGAAGAAGGCCACAGAATGAGTGGCCGAAACGTTGTAATATTTACAAATAAACCACAGTTAAACCGAAAATCTAATTCTTTTACTAATGCATCTTATTCCCCTCAATTTTGTCTCCATCTTATTCAATTTTTCCCATGTTCTGATTACATGTGACCACTGATCATTGTAAGGCTGGTTGCACACACACCGATTTTGGACGGCCGATTTTATGCCGGTCGTCCAAATTCCAATAGTGAACCACATGTGGGAACGGGACGTTGCACACACGCCGACCGGTGATCGTCGCCGGTAAAATACCGGTCAGCAGCCGGCCACTGCCACTGTATCGCCGGCAATGCCGGGAATTAGTGGCGTACGTGACTAAATACCCGCTTGCACACACACCGATTTTTCACCGACCATTCCAGTCTCGACTGCTCAGTGAAATTGTAGTTATCACGTTTTAACTTAGTTTTGATAGTGCGTGTTAATTGCAATGGCTGATTTAGCGGGTTCGGACCCAGGCAGTCCGATGATTTTATTTAAGCCATTTGGATACCAGAAGGCTTAAATAGAAATGCCTGACCCCACAATATTTATATTAATTACAACGGTTATAGTCTAAAGTCTTAAATGGCCTGAGTTGCCGAAAAGACTGTGTGACTGTGAGTGTGAATGAGAAAAAAGTGTGATGTTTAAAAAAAAAAAAAACCTCGTGTCACCTCGTGGCAACTGATTGTTTGGCCGGTAAAAATCCGGTGAGCCTGCAAGCACCTGCTACCGATAAAATATCGGCCGATTTTATACCGGCCGTCCAAAATCGGTGTGTGTGTAACCAGCCTAACATTGATCTTTAAATCCGCTGTATCGATTCTAAAAAAAAAATACAACCACCATCTCCCCATCTATTAAATATTTTTATTATTAATGCTACTTCGAATTTGAATTCTCATTACATTTAACATACATTCTTACCAAATTTGATGGTAATATAATATTTATAAAATTTCAGAGGTCGTCATAGTCAAGGGAGTTAATTTTGAATTTTAGTATAATTCTCAAGAGGATTAAATAAAAATAGATGTGCATAAATAATTCAATGTGTTATGGCTATGGAGATTTAATCAGAAACCGAAGGAACTTTACAGTCAGGAGATCAAATAAAAAATCTTTTATTTAATTTTTACTTGCCGTCGTTTCGGTCGTCTGTCACGACCTTCATCAGGTCAAATAATTGTCAACAATACACGATGCATAAGAGTTCAGTATAACATAGAATTCAAGACCCCAAGCAAGTAAATGATAATTTATATACATATAATAATTAAAAAAAGAAATTGTATATGATTACAATAAACCTCAAAATACCTAAGATCGCGTATTGTTGACAATTATTTGCCATGATGAAGGTCGTGATAGACGACCGAAACGTCGGCAAGTAAAAATTAAATAAAAGATTTTTTTTATTTAATCTCCTGGCTGCAAAGTTCCTTCGGTTTCCTAATAGATGTGCATATTTTATATTTGGTCGTCGAGTATTTTTTTTTTGTTTTCAAAAGTGATTTAAAAAGAAATTACTTTGTTGGGTCTTCCGAGAATATTTTGGGTTGCAAAGGAATATTTCCTTATTTCATACTGGAAGCTGGAAGAACTATTCTCCTTTGGGATTGAGTTTTATTAATTTTATTTACCGCGTTGTCCTGCTGAATCTTTATTTGTCTGCGCCTTCGATTTATTTCAGAACTTGACGTATATCTGTTCAGTCTCCATGGTTTTGATTGTAATTGTTGATATGATTGTGCAGGAAAAAAAGATTCTCTACTTATATGTATTGTCACTTCTTCCTATAAATATTAATAGGTTTATATAATAAATATATATATATATATATATATATATAAAGATAAGTAAATATTTATAATTGTGAGTTTACTCACTTCTTGTAGGGCTTCCTGAGAACTGACTTCGGGGGTGTCATCCTCTTCTTCGTTGATGCAATTCGATTCCTCGCTAGATGATGCATTTACCAGAGTATTTTTTAATTTTGTCAAATCTGGTGGGATGGAAACTTGAATTGGATTACTAAATAGCTTATTTTCAGTCCAAGTGGTTGAATCCAAGGAAGGGCAATTATGTAATGTCGAATCGCTACACAAATCCTCCGATTTTACTCCATGTTCAGATAATGAATCTAAATGAATATTCACACCATTATATAAATTTAATTGAGGTGTATAGCTGATAATACGATTTATTTAACGTTCAGGAAATCTCCAATAAGCAACGCAGCTAGTCGTTTTTTCAATTTTTATTTAAATGTAATGTGCCAGGGCTAACGTTTCGGTCGCATATAGGACCATCATCAGGGCCAAGCCATTGTCAGTTTATTATTCCTCTTGGTCATTGTGGCCAAAGAAATTATTAATCCAGTCCATAATAACACACTGCATCTAATAATTTGGTCATTGAACTTATTGTATTATTAATAATTTCTTTGGCCAATATGACCAGGAGGAATAATAAAATGACAATGGCTTGGCCCTGATGATGGTCCTATATGCGACCGAAACGTTGGCCCTGGCACTTTACATTTAAATAAAAATATAAAATAAATAATAAATAATAATATAATAATAAAATAATATAATAATAATAATAATAAAATAATAAAATAATAAATAAAAAAAAAAACGACTAGATGCGTTGCTCTTTGGAGATTTCCTGAACCTTAAATAAAACATTATATTAATATTAAATTTTTTTTAAATAGGAGTGTCGTCCACATATTACGTAATGCTTATTTAACGATTTTCTAGTCCCCCCCCCCTCCCACCCATGTCACAGTTAGTCACATACAAACAAACCCCCCTACAAATATTATGTCACAATGCAGAAATTCGAATCATTTTACATTTTTTTTTTTATTTTTATTAAATTTTTCCTCGTGACTCAAATAATCACTCCATTTTTCCCTGTTGTGAAAATCATTCATTTTTCAAAAAATTTTATAAATTCAACTTTGAATTGTTATGTTACACTTAGAGAAACCCCCGGATCCCCATGTCACAATTAGTAACGTTTTGTCCAGACCCCCCCTCCCCTAACGCGTTGCGTAATATGTGGACAACCCCATAGTAAAGTCAAGTTTTAAATTTTGTTGTTATGGACAAGTCAGGTTACGGGGAGAGCAGGTATAGGAGAGTGGGGCAGGTTCGAACCCTTTTTTTCAAAGTATCATAACTTAAGCTATACTCGCTTTCTTCCGATTGTCTAATCCAGCGGTTCCCAACCCGTGGGCCGAGGGCTGATAGAAACTGGGCCGCGAACGTCTAAGGAAAGATAAAAATTATATATATTTATACAAAATTTTATATATGCACTAGGCCTCAGCAATTTTTTTACGGAAAAAGTGGGCCGCACATCAAAAAAGGTTGGGAACCACAGGTCTAATCCATAAAAATGAACACTGAATAGACGGCGGCTATAAGATCTAATGTAATATGACATTTTCAGGGTAAATTTGCGAACCTGCTCCCCTCTCCCCTATACACCCTGGTTTAACGATAAATAGAGTCTAAAAGATCAATAACTAACCATTTCTGGCTTCCATTCCATCGTATGTGACAGTTTTATTCTCTTCGGAATAAGAGTTTGCTGAATTTGTGTTTTTGAAAAAATCTTCATCTTCCAATTCTGGTTCTTCGATGACTGGAGATAAAGGGCCCATTTTGCTAGGTTTCCAATCACCTGGAAATAAATAAAAATTATTTCATTTAGTTGGAGAAAAAAATAATTCTCTAATTATCTCAAATTAAAATAGGGCAACGTTTTATATTATTTTTTTTTTATTGCAAGCCAAGAAATAAATTTTTCTCGCTTGGGAGGGGAAGCGAACCCGAGACCTAGCCTACCTAATATCTTCTCTCTGAGCCTGGGGTCACGGGCAACTTTTTATATAATTCGCAGAATATTATTTTTTTTTTTTTTTTTTTTTTTTTTAAGGGGGGAAGGATTTTTTAAATGGTTCCAATTTTCCCCCCCTTTTTCCCTCCCCCCCCTTTCGGGGGGGGGAAAACCATCCCCCCCCATTTCATTTATCTCTACCCAAATCTTTTAAAAATCGAATATAATAATTTTATTTTTATGAAGAAAATAACAAAAATGGATCTTTTTTCAGCGGTTAATCTTAATTTAATGAAAACAAAAGGGACGTTTCGATTCTAGATTGGAATTATCTTCAGACTTTTTTATTTTTATGACAATTTTTTGACCTCTTTTATACTGGCCATCTTCTAAAGGTGAAGATTTTTCTCTTTGATTTTTTAAATTTTAGTAAACTCTAATAATTTTTTCCCCTATGAATCGAATATTCATCGCCCCCCACTTATTTATTGCCCCCCTGATAACCCAAATTGCCCACTTGGGGACGATCGCCAGGTTGGGAATCACTGGTCTAGCACAATGAAAGAAATTATTTTATATATATAATAGTATTTTTAAGCGAAAGCCATTTTCAGATACGGATCCCATTCTGGCCTATTTTCAAACTTAAACAGCAACGTCTCTCTAAATAATTAAATAATGAAATCCTATTCGATATGTGTTTTTGGTTGCAACAAAAACAAACAAAAACTAATCATTAAATAAGATCCCCCAATTCGCAACAGGAGTAGAAAAAAGGAGTCATGGATGATATATTATTACCTAGAGCAAGTGACATGAACTGTGCATTCTTGAAAGGAATATAATCATTTAATGGAGGATTTGTTTCGAATGAATTTTCATAGCTTTGATCCATAAAGATTTTCTTTCGATGAGGTTCTTCGAGCTCTTGTTCTTCTTTTCCTTCGTAAATTTCATCTTCATCTTCACTTTTCTTCCGTTTAATCGATGAATTACATGCAATTTTCAATAATGGTTTTTGACTTTCCAATGAACTCAACGAGATCTCTTCAAAAGTGTTTAATATTTTCTTAAAACAAAATCAAGAAATCATTTTTCGATAAGTGCTTTATAAAGAATTAAAAGGAAATAAAATTTACCTTTTTCTTAGATCCATTAAAAGTATCCCTCTGAACAGTTTCGACTCGTGCGATATTTCCCGGCGTCTCACTGTTCACTGAAATGTACAACATATTGTTCTCGTCATCTTCGCCGTTTACTGCTTTTATCACGCCTCCTATAACACGAAAAATAATCAATAAATTTCAAAAGACAAACAAATTTTGAGATACATACCAAGTGCAAAAGATTCAGGATCGAATGGCGAAATCAAATGCATTACTGAGTCATCTAATGGACTATATATATGGAGAACATTGTACTGTTGGTCTTCTACTTCTTTTTTCTATTAACAAACAAAATCTTTAATATAATATATAAACAAATTAGTAGGTACAAAAGACACTCAGCCCATTTCCACTTTTTTTTGGAACAAAAAAATCTATTACAAATCCATTTTGATTTCAATAATAAACAAGTGGTTTTCTATCCAGATTACATCATTGAAAATGGGATTCGGATACTCAACTATGTGAATATTTTTAAATTCAAAAAGCAATATTTCTGTTATGTCAGAAAAAGTACCTTTTCTTTTTTACGCTGATTTTTCCACATTAAGATGTTCTGAATTAATGGTGGGATAATATATTGTTATTTTTCACATGAGAATAAATTTTCTTTGCTTTTTTTTTCTTAGTTTTTTTGATTTTTTTATTAGAAAAAAATAGAAAAATTTTCTTATAAAAAAAAAATATCAAAATAAATAAACAAAAATTAAAATAAACAATTAGAGAACCAAGCAAGGACTAAATCTTTGAATGGGTCACCGAGAAACAAGACTATACATTTAAAATAAAATCTTAAAAAAAAGTACTTTAAAAATTTTAATGAAAATGACCAGCGTCAGTATATGACTTAGTAAAGTCCGAATCGAGGTATATTTGAATACTAATATCTTTATATCTTTTATTCATAGCATTCAAATTTTAAGGAAAAAAAAAGCGTTCTTTTTTTGGAATGCCTAGCTTATAACAATATTCAAAATTTTTATTTATATTATTTGGATCCTGGGATGAAGGATATATATATATATCTAGTAGACTCCGTTGAGCCGCAGTTACTTCATCATACACAAAAATATTAATACAAAATTAAAAAAATTTTTCCTTTGAAATTTATTAATTTTCAAAAAACTCACCGGTCAACCGTGTATGATGAAGTAACAGCGGCTTTTGTTGTTGTTTAGAAGAATTAGCCGTGTCTTTTAGATAAGACTACGTTACTAGGGAGCACCACGTAGAGGTTCCTTCCATGCCCCCAAAAAAATTATCGCCATCTTCTTTTAAAGCCCTTTACTCTTGCAACTTGTGGTCATTTAAAAAAATTGATTTTTTCACTGTATCTTCAAAGTGGTGGAAAATGAAAAGAAACAAATTCTAGGACATTATTCGATTTACCAGTATTTTAATATTAGTAAATGATTTATAGAAAAGTTTTTTGAATGAAGAAGCAAATGGCTAAGCAAACAAGCTGCAGATTAAGAAACTGAAGTATGCTTGTGTTCGAGAAATCTTCTCATCGGGATTGAGAGGTGGGAGATAATCTCACCCACCAGTAAAAGACAAATGGGTCAATTTCAATTCTTAAATCCAAATAACGTTTGAATTTTTACTTGAATGAAATCCTGCTCTAGCATTTTTCTTTTCTTCTAAGTAAATGCTGTCTAAAGTTATCGAGGTCAAATGGCTTTCTTGATGCAAAAAAACCTTGGCTGTAATTGTAATGTTAACGGAGTGTAATATGAGTTTCCTCTGAAGAAGAAGAGCCTTTGTGCCTTTGAAATATTAGGAATAAAACCCATTTGGGGAAAAATAAAAAATCTTGTTTTTGTTTTTCCTCCCTTCATCCTTGCTGTAAAGACAGCGTCATGGTGGTGTTTTGAATTATAAGTAAATCAACTTCAGCAACATCACTTAAGAATTCTCGACGTTGTATTTGTTTCATTTTTAATCATAGCAAATAAATTGCAAAATGAATGACAGAGTGGCAAATAAAATAATTCTTTTCTGGACGGTTTTTGTCTTGAGGATCGTAATTGTCAATTTTCTGAGATTTCATTCATGTTTTCTATATTTTAGAAGGTCTACCTGAAAAAATTTAATTCTAACTAATAAATATGCAATTGAAATTGAATTTAAATGTATAATAGGAGCCGTCTACATATTACGTAACGCGTTAGGGGGGAGGGGGAAGAGGGTTTGGACAAAACGTTACTAATGTGATATGGGGGGGGTTTCTCTAAGGGCCGGTTTTTGATGTCTGGGTAGTTAGTGGAGTCTATGTTAAATGGCTTTTTTGTGTAGTGCAGAAACCCTCTTCATTTTTAATCTTATAGTAAAATATACGACATCTCATCATTTTATTTAAAAAAGAAGTATATATATTTGATATTTTTATTTTGATTCAACTTCTTTTAACAATAAAATGATGAGGTGTGATATATTTTGCAATATGTTAAAGGTTAGGGCCACTAGTAGTAGATATCTACAATTTTAGTGTAAGGAATATATACCAAATTTCATCGTTCTGGCTGCTTGCGTTTTTAAGCATTCGTGTTCACACACACACACACACACACACAGACAGACACACAGACATAATGCCCAAAATGTTTTTTTTGACTCAGGGAGGTCTAAAACGTGGAGAAACAGTAAAATCTCGAAGTCGAATTTTTTACGATTACAATACTTTCTCTTTATATACCGGTACTGTACGAGAAAGTAAAAAAAGTAAAAGGTAAAATGATATGAATTTTGTATAAGAAATTTTATTCGGGGGAGGGGGGGGTAGTTCTATGTTATGACATAATATTTGTAGGAGGGTTTGTTTGTATGTGACTAACTGTGGGGGGGGGGGGGGACTACAAAATCTTCAAAAAAGGCGATATGTATGTGGACGACCCCATATATTAATTTTATAATATTAAAAAAATTACCTTTTAGAAATTTCTCCTATAATGGAAAAATATTCCATTTCAGAATAAGGGCATAAATTTGTAATTGTAAAATTTTGACTTCATCTCTTAAAGAAAAAGGCAAATGAAAAGATTAGAATCGATGAGCTGTGAAGTTAACTTCACAAATACAACTTTTTCCATTGCTGGCTTTTTATATATTCATTATAAAGTCTGATGTACATTGAGCACATCTTTCGTCGCTCTTTTAGATAAAATTATTAAATAAATATTATATTTTATTTATGGAAATGTCGATCGTCCTAAGAAAAAAAAAAATTGAATTAGTATTGATTCTAATTAGTTAATTATGAGAATATTAAGTTAGTGTACTATTAATTAATATTTACCTTTCATTTGCGAGATTTTTTTTTCACTTCTCACATACAAATTTTCGCTAATGAAAAGTAAACTCCAAAAAAATTATTTTTTTATTTACTCAAAGATCTTCAAAAATCACTTTGTTGAAGGTGTATGTAACTAAGCACATTACATTTTCTCTCATCTCTCTTTTAGTTTTCCGACAATCATTATTTATTTATGGAAAATATTTAAATGAGTCAATTGTGTTATTAAATTTCTGAATTCGTGACCTAAAAAAAAAATTGTATTAGTCTTGTCTTAATTATAAGAATTTTGAATTAGTGTTATAATTTATTTATGTTTACCTTTATTTTCAAAAAAAATATTGAAAATTTTTTCTCTTCTCTCATTTTTTCACGCTCACATAAACACTAAATAAAAAATAAACACCAAAAAAGTTATTTTCATTTACTACAACAAAAAGTGTATGTAATATATGAAAATAATAAAAAAAGAATAGCAAGAAGGTTTTAAATTATTAATTATCCCTTGCTTGCCGAATAAATATATATATATTTTACCGTAAACCGGGAGTCTGAAGAAATCGTATCAGTGAGAATGAACGTGATTTTTTGGATTACAAGCAAACGAGTGTGGGGGCTGGAAGAGATCCTACCTAGCCTAACACAAAATACGAAAACACTAGAGTATTTGTAACCCCGTCTCCACCATCAGTTCAGTGGAGCCCTCGGGTTCCTAGCCAAAAGGATTGCAATTTTGAGCCTCCAGGCTATTCCTGGAGAAACGGCAACCCTTCCCTGACTCGTTTTACTCGTAGAGCCACCTCAAACCCACCCTCAAAGATACAAAAACATATCAGACTCCCGAATGCATCGACAAAAGACAAACACAAGAACACTTGGAACCTGAGATACGATCTTTCTATCAGATCTGACCGCATCTTCTCATGGAATAAACGAGAATATCTTTCATTTTAAGTCTCCGTTTGGATCCTAAATTAAAGAAACAAATCAAGACATCCTAACAAAACGAAATAGCTAAAATATTAGAGTAGGCACCTGAAGCTAATAACAACAACAACAACAACGAGTATCCAACAGAGGCCTAAAATGAAAGTATTCTAGTTGATTTCTCCACTCTTAGATTCACGAAGAGTAACTGCACTTCCCAAAATCCCTCTCGTTGGCATGGTGCACCCTCCACCCCTCTATATTTAAATCTATTAAACTACATTTAAGGAGTGAAAATAAATTTTCTAAATTATAAATATCGAAAAGTGAATACAATTAAATTTGTATTCATTTAGTAATCATACCTTAATCATCCCTGGGTAAGTTGATGACGAAATCCGGCGGCGGAAGAGGCTCTTTCGACAGCTGAAAAAAAGAACATCCTAAAAGCTAAACTAATCTACCCCCTTTAATATTCTTGCACCATGCATAATACCTTTGTTCTGTTGACCCTCAGGAATCTGTAACAAAAAAGAAAAAAATGAAATTAGAATCAGATCATTTATATAAAAAAAAAGGGTGTATGTCTAGAGAATAAGATATTCACCTCCTGAGGGGTTGACGGTCGCTCGAAGCTCCTTGCCTCGCAGTCGTAGAGCTGATCCATCGAAGTTCTCTGCACTCGTAGAGCTGATCCAGTAGATTGCACTAGTTGAACACTAAACACTGAGCACTGAACACTGAACTGGAGAAACACAAACCTGCAAAAGAGAAATTTAATTGTTTAAGAATCTATCCCTTAAAGGCCCCTTACACAGTCAATAATAATGAGATGACTTTATCAAAATAACCATTAATTAGCATGTGAATTCTGATAAAGTAATGTCATTATTGTTGACCGTGTAAGCAGCCCTTAGTGTTCTAGCAATGTTCTAGGGAAAATAATTTTTCATTGGAATGAATGAAGTTTAAAGGAGTACAGGGATTTATCGCCACCGGCCCTTCCCTGTGTGTTCCCCTGGGGGTAGAGGATCTTTAAAAATATGAGTTCACCCCCGCCCCCCCCCCCCACGAAAAATTCTATATACGCCCCTGTTATTAGATGCATAATAAATAAACACCACGATTGAGGAAACCTGTTGATATCATGAAAAAGGACGATGAATGGACATAGAAACCTCTATAGTGGATGAAACTTTCATAACAACAATTAGAATAGTAATATCGCATATATTAAATATTTAAATAGAGATTTGGTATAAAATCAAGATCATTTTCCTCACTTTTTATGTGTTCCCAAATTTCGATTCAAATAATACAGTTCTCACAAAAACTTTTATTCTAATCTATAGTTTGACCCTTAAAGAATGTATCTAATAATAAAAAGTAAATGTACTTACAAAAATGTAGAAATTGTAGAAATCCTGGGCCGGAGCGACACGGCCCTGTTGTCCATGTCAAGCCCTCTCTGCAGGACTAAAGGCGATGCTTTGTCCTAACTTGAGTCGATCAAACAAGCGCAGGCAGGTCATAGCAGGTAAAACTAGAAAGAAAAAAAGAAAGAGAATTAGAATAAATCTTCAATTCATACGTATATATATATATATATTTCACCAAAAAGAAAAATTAAATTTTTCTAAATAAAATTACAATTTACAGGTGTAAAATTTTATAAAATAACACATTTTTATAAATGAATCTTGATTTATATTACAATATTTCTTTTAAATAGCACCCTACCTTGATTAATTTATGGAAAGTCTTATTCTGTAATGTGAATCGCTCATTTAGTGATTGTGTGGGTGTGAATCAACATAAATATATATATATATATATATGAAATATATTAATGTAAACCGTGATTGTTTTTTTAATTTGATATCTCAATGTACGTGTTAATATGTTTATTGTCGTGTGATTAATTAATTAATTAGATAATTAAAAGTTCTCTTTTGATTGATATTAAATAAGAAATGTTTTTTGCTTTATTTTGGGATCTTTTCCCCATTTAAAGCCTCTTTAAAATAAGTCATTTCAGCTCAGATTTTTTTTTTTTTATATTAAAAAAAATTAATTTTCATGTTTAAAATAAAGGATATCGACCGAGATGATTTTTTTTTTAATTTGAAAAGAAAATGAATTTATCAAAATCAAATAAAAATAAACAAAAATATATATTTTATATACTGTATATATATATATATTTTTTAAATCGAGAGGAATGAAACTAGCTTTTAATTAGATCACCTTGTCACTTTATATATATATATATATATATATAATAGAGAGATCACACTGACACTTGTCATTATTAGAATTTTTTTTTGTTATATTTTATTTGTTAAACTTTGAGCCAAAAATACTATTTATTTCTCTTCAAGCACAAATTGCAAACAAATAATAAGTATCTATAACTAAATTGTTCTTAAAAATCACAGGATTAGTAACCAAAAGTTAAACAAATAAAATAAAATTTTATTTGACAAGAATCAATGTGATCCAATATATATATATATATATCAATGGGGGTACAAAATTTAAATTAATTATGATAAATCCATTCTCTTCTCTATCAAATTAGAAAATCATCTTTTATTTTAAATATAATAATTGAATTATTCTAAATTAGAATGTGAATGATGATCTTTTCAAATAATTTTAAAAAGAAGCTTTAAATGGAAATTTTAAATGGGAAAAGATGAATATTTTCTGATTCCAAAATAAAATCCAAACTATTTGGAAATTTATTTTTTGTATTTAAGTAAGATATCAAACAAAAGGAAAATATATTAAGGATTACAACTGGCATCACAATAAGACTTTCTATAAATTAATAAAACAGGCTATAAATTTAATTCACATTTAATATAGATGATATTTAAGATTCAAGTGTAAAATGCATTATATTAAAATTTATTACCTGTAATTTGCAAAATCTGTCACTTTTTTTTTTAATTGAAACACAGACTCTATTTAAAATAATTCACTCACATTTAAGAAAATAATAAGAGAAATTAAAATATTAAATAAAATACAATCAAAGGTTTTTAAAACAAATTAAATAAATGAGAAATGTGAAAAGAAATCATATCGCTATGCAACTAGTTTTGTTATCTCACACACACATATAGAATGATTTAATTAGTCAGAAATAAAAATTAAATAATAAAATCATGCGAAATGAAGGAAAATAAATAATATTACCTTTAAAATGCTCTAAATCAGGAAAACATTTGCGAGGGCGAAACATGAAGGAGGCACAAATCACAAATATGACAGTTCAGAGAAGATGCCAAAATGGACGACAAACTCTTTGACAATTATTTATAAAAAAAAAATTTAAGAGGAAAAAATATTTTATTAAAAAATAAATAATTCTAACTTTAGAAAACGATTCAGAATAATTTTTTATAAAAATTTTTATTTTTTTTTAAATTTATTTTTCATTATATATTAAAAAAAAAAATTAAATTCACATGTCAAATTCAAATTCGTATTTTTCTTTTTTCAAAGCAATAAAATGATTTTAAAACAAATTATTCTTCTTTCGTCCCATATTTTAAAGTTGAAATAATTTATTATTTAAATTTCATTTTTCATATGGATTTTCTTTTGAGATGCTGTTTCCTATCTGTCATCAGGTGTCTATTAAAATAATTTGAACATTAATACATTTTCAATAAATTTGCTATAAATGTAAAATTTGCATATTTTCTTTTCCTTTCAAAAATTATATATTTATTTTGTTTTTTATATCACTATAATATAATCCTCTTCATCTTTCCTAGCCTTATTCCCGCAATGCGGGGTTGGCGGAATGGGTTTTTTTTGTGACTGGAAATAAAACAGGCTTCCCCGTCGCACGGTCTGACGCCTGTTGAAAATATAAAAGAAAGGGACAGACATGTAAAGAACGGAAAAAGAGCTCCCAGACCCAACTCCGGGGAGCTCGGGGGCCCCCTCCATATACCCAAGCATGTACCCACAAGATCTGGGCCCCTGAGCACATCACTATAATATATTCCATAAAACTTAATTGCCTTATTATGTGATTTCTATTTTTAACTTTGAGAGAAGTTCATCAATTTTAATAATTTGCAACGTGAGGGGAATACCGTCTTTAATTACTTCTCAACTCTGAAACCCATTGTTATTAAGTATATATATATATGTTTCCCAGTTGTCATCGGGATAATATAATTTAATAAATACAATAAAGCCTCAGCAGCCGAGAGGAAAATATATATATATATATATATATTTACCGGTCGGTATATAAAAGCCTATACATGGCCTTCCATCCAAAAACACTTGGTAATAATTTAATTTTTCAGTTCTTTTCCTGATGGTTATCCCTATATTCTTTTTTTTTTTTTTAATTTCTACGTTTTTATTCCCAATATCCACAATACTCTTTTCTCACACTTCAATCCCTTACTTTCCACCTACAAAACTAACATCCCTTGCCCCTAAATAATCCTTTTCTCTCGTCATTTCATGACCAAACCTTTCCTGAACCATTTTCGATGCCTCTATGTATTATTGGTCAAGATCATGATCAAGAAACAGGATCTTGATAAATGATATCCTCTTCTAAGCTCCAGCCTGGACCAGAAGGCTATTCTCTGACAAGAATTTTAGTTATAATATTTTTGCCTAAAATTAGTTAAGACACTTACTTCATTGTTACTTATTTGGCTAATATACCTTTTTTAGATTTATCATTATGAAGGTTTCCAATCCCTTATTCAAGAAATAAAAATTATTCATCAAATTTTTTTTATTTAAAATTTTTACAACTATTTTGGTTTGTTTAGTTCTTCACAAATAACATCTATTTGTTGTCATAAATACTTTTATAATTTTAATAGATTATTATTACAATTTCATTTTCTTATATCTATTTAAAAAAATATTAAAGTTTTCTTTTACAACATTAAAATTAAATTCACAGACAATTTATATATTGTATATATATATATAGCTGATAGTTAAAAAACTTGTGAGCAAGTCTTATTTGTTTTTTTCACGCTACTTAATAAAAAACATATTTCTAATATATAAAGGACCCTTTAAGCCCCTTTGGTGTTGTATGAAACAGAAGATCCACAAAGTCACCCTTGAAAGGTCAAACCATATTTGTATCAGGTCTTATAGATCAAAGGATCAGGGTGATCCCAAAGTATGAACAGATTGAAAAAAAAATTTTCTATTTGTCCGGGGTCAAAATGGGATTTTAAGCGTTTTCAGAAAAGTTCGGTGCAAAATCTGCTATTTTAAGGCGAAACAACAAAAATTTTTTAATAAATTTACTTGTTTATTAAAATATACGACGGGCTATTTATAATATTTTTCTTAATTTACTTTAAAAATATTAAAAACAGAAATAAAAGAAAAATAACTATTCTAGCCCTTCAATTATGCTAATAATTTTATTGTTTATGAACAGGAGATGATGAAAGGGCAGCAAAACAAAAAGAAAAAAAAAATCACTTTATAAGCTTAGATCGATATATATATATATATATATATATATAAATCATGGGCGTACCCAGGATCAAATCTAGGGGGGCATGGTCAGATCATGGTCGTCCAGGGGGGGGGGGCAGATCATGGTCGTCCAGATTGTGACATAGCTATTTTTTATATAGAGAGGTAAAGTCTTCGAATTAAAGGCCTAAAAACCCTCGAGTCCTAACAAAAAGAATCATTCACCGTCGCCAACCAACAATTTTGTTTCGTTTCATCACTTTATAAACATTATTATTTTTTTTTTTTTGCTTCTAGGGGGGGGGGGACAGCTGCCCCCCTGCCCCTCGCTGGGTACGCCCATGATATATATATATATTGTTCATACATAGATGCACAAATATATCCTGATGATATATCAAAATAATATGAATATATATATAAAGCCACCGCAGACAAGAGAAAATTTCACAAAAATTGCAAAATGGCAAGATGGGCCTTTTATTTTTTTATATTTCTAGTTATTTTGTGGAATTTTCTATTGTCTACGGGTTGTTTGATATATACCTACTGTATATTCATATTATTTTGATGTATCATCATTATATATTTGTGTATCTACATATAAACAATTCGAGCTATCAGCTTATGACTATTTCATCTGTCCTGATGATAAGCGAAATGAGCGTTAGAAACGTCGACAAAGAAAATTGAAATTTTGTTTTTTTATTTTTGTTTGGCTGTCTTTTCATCATCTCCGGAATATTACTCATCAGCATAAGTGTATTCATTCATTTTACTATCAAATTTATTGTAATTAAAGGAAAAAAGTATAATCAGTCAGCCCATTTGTTTCTTCTAAAAAATTCTTATCCAAATTTTTTTTTATGAATTAAAAAAAATAGTTTTATTAAGAATAAATAAAAGTATAGAAATTGTTTTACCATTCCATTTTCATATACAAATCTAAATTAAAAAAAAAAAAATTTATCAAAATGTATATATTCTTCTGATTGTAAAAAATTTTCATATTTTTTTTGTATGACTATTTTGAAATTTAGGCCTATTTAAGAAAAAATATTTTATTTATTAAGTAATAGACAATTAGAGGGATTAAGCAATTGAAGAAGTTTATCTAATTTTTTTTCTTATTCAATTTCTTTGAGGGATTACGATTTAATAATTTCTTTTTAACTCCACCTTGAAAAATATTAAATAAGAAAATGTAATGTAATTAGCCCCAAATTAGGCATTATGCAATATTAATTTATATATAGACAGGTGATAGATATTAGGAGCACACTAAGCGACCTGATCAGTCCTACTGTGCGCCTTGCTTTATTTATCTTTTTCCAAATATTTTATTTTAATATATTTCCGTTTCTTATTAATTTTTAACAATAAAGTTATTGATGTATATTTTTATAAAAGATGAAATTTTTTAAACATATCTAATATTTCCTTTCTTTATTTACACGTAATATTAATCCCTTTAGTTAATATTAATAGAATAATTTAAAAAATCATCTTGATAGAATTATCAAGAGATTAATATCTCATGTTTTTGATATATTTATAAAAAGTTTCAAATATTATTAATTTTAATTGAAGAAATTTACTTTTTCCTCTAATTTATTCTAAAAAAAACCTGCCCTAAGAATTTTTTAGATTCTATATATTTATAGGAATATAATAGAATTTGTTTTAAATTTTCTTATTAATATTATTATTAAATTTTGATTTCTTTCTGGCTACCCTAATTAATGCTTAAGGCAAAAATTTGGAATACACAAAAAATTGGAGCAATTCGTCTCTTATTTGTAAAATAAAAAAAAATATGCTCCCTCTTATTCTCTATCACTAAACAATTTTTAATTTATATATATATAGGTGTAGATCCAAAATTAATTATGAATTGTTAAAAAAAATTCAGGTTATTTAAAATTCAGCTGATTTATTGCTTAAAAAACAAAGCTGGAAAAATTTTTTTAGATTGTTTTTATTGAAACTTTTTTTTGTCCCTGAAATGTCTGTCAATCAAGTTAAAATAATTAAATGAAAAAGACTAAGCTATAAATCTGTCACCTAGCTATCTTTCAAGACACTTTATTTTGATAATAAATTAAATCTTTGAACTCTTGACAAAATGAAAAAAAAAAGCGGCGGCCTTTTTCATTTGATTTTCAACAATAGAATTCATATATATATATATACATATAAATTATTATTATTTAAAATCAGACGTTTCAATATGTGTCGTTAGCTGGGTCCTCCATTGACCACCCCCTTCCCCTGGCTGGGTGTCGTAAGCATATTTTTGAGAGCACGGGAGAAAGAAAAAGAATTTTTGCTAAATAAATGTTTACTCTAAAATTGTTTTTCGGTGTTATTGGAATAACGATCCTTAGATTGTTTAGCAAAAAGATAATTAATCAAATATTTGAATTCTAGGTCAGTATAAGCAGGATTGGGCAGGCTCGCGATCCTTTTGGATTTAAATTCAAAAATCCTATCCGATGCAGGATTCAAATCTGGATTGAAATCCTTTTTTTGAAGAGGATCTTGGAACATGGTTCGAAATCATTTTTGGTCTCTGGATCTATGATCAGATCACTAATCTTTTTGAAGGATTAGTAATCCTGGATCCTTTTCAAAGAATTGACAATCCTTTCAAATTTTTTACTTTTTTTAATTAATACCTATATCCATTTGATTCATCCAAACGCTAAAAAATCAAGCCCGGATCGGATTTTTGGATAGCGGATCTGGTTTTGCGATCCTTTTTCTAAATCTGATCAGATTGCCCGAGTGTGTCAAATCGCCAGACCCGGACCGCTAATCCTTTTGCAGCAGCCGGATCAGATTAGTCCAGATCCGCACGGATCTGCGGATCGGATCGCTAATCTGTGCAACAAATCATACAATTATATTAAAATTCAAAAAAAAAATTTGGCTCTGTCTCTATGTATAATTGTAAATGTTTTTTTTTTAAATCGTTAAAGTAAAAATTAAATTATAAATAAGATTCTTTTGAGATATGTGTATGTGTGATTAAGTGTGGAAACGTCGGTGATATGTCAGGAGGGTTCCTTTTACATATAGAGTGAATGTCGTTGATGGTGATGTCGAAGTGACGGTGATAGGGAATGATGTCTTCTGGCGAGGGGCTGTTTCGTTAAGTTGGCCATAGCACATCCCATCGCCAATTCAAGAGCACGTGTCACCGTCTGGTAGAGTAGCCAGTGCCATGGTCGAGATTGAGTCATGCGTGGATCCGTCCCCTTCAGAACATTAATAAATCTTAGAAATATGATCAAATATAAAAAAATATTCAAGTTAAAATAAAATTGTAATTATAAGGGAAGTAAATTTAACTTGTTAATAAAATACGAGGTGTATACACCGAACTTTTGGTGTATCAGCTTTATTGCTTTTTAGCCACATTTTAACCACTGTCCCCTTTAAAATAGTCCCCTCTAATGGCAATACACCGTTCCCATCGTTTCTTCCATTTTTGGAACGCCTCCTCAAACACATTTTGTGGGACGGCTCGCATGCTTCTCGTCGCAATGTCCTATATCTCCTCTATGGTTGGAAACGACGACCTTCCAACGGGTTTTTCAGTTTGAGAAACAGGAAAAAGTCTGCTGGAACTAGGTCCGGAGAATACGGTGGATGGGGCACAACAGGAATATGGTGCTTTGCTAGATAGCTGCAGGCAAGGAGTGACTCATGAGCTGGCGCATTGTCATGATGGAATATCCAACTCTGTTTTCCTAAAATTCAGGCCTCTTCCTACGCACCGCATCCTTTTTCCTGTTTCTCAAACTGAAAAACACTTTGAAAGAACGGCATTTCCAAACTATTGAGAAGATACAGAACATTGCGACGAGATGCCTGCGCGCTGTCCCATAAAATGTGTTCCAGGAGGCGTTCCATGGAAGAAATGATGGAAACGGTGTATTGCCAGTAAAGGACTATTTTGAAAAGGTCATTGCTTAAAATGATGAACAATAAGCAATAAAGTTGATTCAGTAAAATTCTGTTTCTTTTAGTACACCTCTCGTATATTTCTTTTTAAGTGAAACTTACATAAAGTCGTTCATGGTGATGATGATGATGATGGTGGTGATGTATCACGTTGAAGGCAGGTCTGGTGAGATGGAGTGCAGTAGCAGCGTTGGCAACGCAGAGTAGCAGACAAAGTACGGCGGCAGCATAGCTCACAGCCAAAAGATTTTCCAGTTGTTTACGTCCAGGACCGGGTTCGGTGGCACCGGATGAGAGTATGTTCCCATGCCGAATAGATGGTGAATTAGCAATCGCAATTTGTTCCAAGATGTTCCGTAAAGAAAGCTCGTTATTTGCAGGCTGCCGGTGGTGACTTTCCCTATGTGGACTTGTAGGACGTGAATTCTGGAAACAATTAAAGAACATTAATTGTAAGATCTCCCACCTGATGAGTTATTTATTATTCCTATCGGGATCTCCGTTTATTTACCCAAGATGCTTCCGCGCACGAAGACACACATCTCAAACCCACCCGGTCTCTGTCCGTAGCCATCTAACTACACCCCGTGAAGTTACATAATTTCCTATCTCTAATTCCTCCTCCTGCTTTCATTTCTAGCTAACGATCTAATCTTTATTTCTGGTTCCACCCGGTTCTTTTTTTTATTTATTTTCTGTTGTTTTTATCCGACCTAGGGAGAATGTTCTAGTTTTAGGAGGGACTCGCCCTCAGCACAGGAGTGTAGCCTACTCCTTTCGAAGAATGCTTCACTGATAGGTAAACTTCTTCTTTACGTCCCTTCCTTGTCCCAGCAACGCCCTCTCCTCGTAGAGTTTTCCCCCTGGGGGCTATTGTGGTGAGATCCAATATTCATCCTTCTGATGAGTATCTTCACATTTAGCTGGCTGATGCAAATAATTATTTGGACATTTATTAGACTCTGAGGGTGGCCTTTAACAAGTCCGTAACGTTGGTCCAATAAAATTTTTGGCTGCCAATCTCTGCATCTGCTTTTGCTACCACCAACATCAGACCTGTCCAAAAAACGAATTTTTTATCCTTTTCTACTTTTAATTATTCCTCCCTTTATTCAACATTTTTTTTAAATACAATAAAGATAATTTAATACTTGCTCCTCTTTCCAACAACTTTTCTTTCTTTTCTAAAAGTCCATATAAATATAAAATGACATTGAAGTTGTTTCAAACGAAATCTAATAATAAATTAATTAAACCTTCTTGATATAAAGAACATTAAGTTTGTCCATAAGCAATTTCCATCAGTTTTTTTGATAATTTTTTCTTTTTGGGATTGTACCCAGGGACAGAGCACTTTTTTAGTTCAGGAGTTTGAATTACATTTTAAATAGTCCGATTCTAAGAAATAATTTTCAAACCTGGTGTTTATGTAGATCGCTGTTGACTGGAAGAAGAACCGATTCGACACCCTCTTCTTCAGAATCCATTCCAACACAAATTCCAATTCCATTTGGATGAGTTTCCATTTCGGATGTTTTCTAAAATGAAAAAATTAAATACAATAATAAATAAAAAATAATTTGGAATTTATGGGAGAAATAAAAGAGCAAACATCTTTCAGATTTTCCTTTTTTCCTAAATCTTTTCAACTTTAAAAAAAATAAACTTTAGATTAAATTTAGAGAGTTTAGCAAAAAATTAAGCGGGCTAATTTTAATATAGAAGTGTTAAATTTAATAATTACGGAAGGCGTCTTTGGAGGGTCAATAGTTAAAGCTGTAACTGTTTGGCTAGAGCGACGACTGCAGTCGGTAGGTGTGGGTGGATAGACTTTAACAGTGGGCAAGTCTATGTAACAGAGCTCGTCTCCAGGATCCAGTATTTTAGTAAGAGAACAGGGTGGTGTAGTTGGTGGAGATGCCACTGCTTCCTCTGTCACTTGAATCTTCGGCGTAACCAGCGCCGGTCCTGCAGGCAAATTCTAGTCTATTAAAACTAACTATAAACTAAAATATTTTTTTGTTTTAATTTAAAATTCTTGAATTTTCTTACCAAGAGTTGTGGCAAATGAGTTGGTGAGTTGTTGCAGTTCAGGTGCTAAAAGAGCTAACGGAAATTGGCCTTTGCGATGTTGTTCTTGTACTTGATGTCGTCGTCGACGTCTCGAGTCCCTTTTTGAGGCCCGAAGTGTGCTCAAAAAACGAAGACCAGAATAAAGGAATGAAATGGCCAGAAAGGAACCCCATACAACAGATACCAGTTCAATTCCAGATTTTACAGGCTAAAAAAAATTAGAAAATATCATTTTGTTAAAAATATTGAGAATGTGTATATTGCACAAGTGTAAAATATTTACTATGAAATTTTTTTGACCATGTTTGCCTCTGAAAAGCGTGCGTTCCCAATGTGATTAGTTCATTGTTTTTATAAAAGATAAAAATCTTTATTGGGATTCTCTTCTATATTTAAAAGTTCCATTAGAAATGTTTCTTATTAAAACAAAAAAATAACAAAACAATGAAATAATCACATGAGAAAACGCTTTAATATTGGATCACACTTGAGAAAGTTGAAACTATCTCTATTATTTTATTAACACAATTTTTCTTGCGATTTCCTTTCTTTTAATTTATTTTAAATATAGAAAATTGTTTTATTTTTTCACTTACTATCCAATGTTCATGAAAATTGACGGCAATATCGGCGCCGATTACAAGACTGAAATGTGCTGTTATGATTAACGAAAGGCAGGATTTTCGACGGAGTTTATCCGGACCCACTCTTAACTGAAACAAAAACAAAAATTTTAATAAATAATTCTTTTCCTCTCAGTGGTGTAACTAGATTCTTTAGGCCCATAAGCAAATTCGGGGCCCCTACTAACATTGTTTTTTATTTCATATTTTAATATTTCTAAACGATATTCATAAACAAAAAGAAAAAAGAAGTTGATTAAATATATGATTTTTTTTATATAAATGATAAGTAAATAAAATTTTTAAAGGGGCCCCCTAAAGCCCGAAAGCGTTGCTTCCAGTTTTTCCTATAGCTATATCACTGTTTCCTCTTTTTAGAGAATGGTTGGTTAATTATTTTTTAAGCTATTTAATTTTTTGGTAGTCTCTTAGGTCCAATCTCTTAGAGAATTTTCAATCTTCTTAAATTTTTTTTTTTTTACTTTTGCAATTTTTTCATCTCTACATTATTGAAAAAATGAAGTTTCTTGTTTCACTTGTATTAGAGAACATGTGATTTCTAATTTAGAAATCATCACATCATGGTCAATATATAATCATGAGTGAATTTTTTATTCACGCCATCTTTGAATCAAAGGGAATTTTAAGCCATTTTTCCTTCACTCAAGAGCTAAATATGCTATGAATTAAAAATACATTTTCTCAAATCCAAATGTGTTCTTTAATGTTCCCTAGGGCAAGGTATTAAAGCTTGACATTTACAACTTGAAAAGTCAAGCCAGCTAGTTGGATAAAAATTTATTTAAACTAATTGGTATATAAATATATAATACATAGTTTGACCATTAGCCGTTCCTGACTATGTCCTGGCCATCTATTACCATGCTCATACATTTATAATGCGCTCTTATTTCGTTTATTTGCAGAAACTTCAAAGTTCTCAAATGGATATTAAATCATAATTTTATATACTACAGTACAGCCCAAAAAGTAAGGTGACTTTTGTTATAAAATAAAAAATATATATTTAATTTCATCCCCTTTAATGTAATCCCCTACAATAAAATGCACTTGAGCCTCGAAGCATGCCAAAAAGTAGTTTTCTGGTATAGCCTTCAAAGCGCGAAGCGATTGACGCTAAATCTCTCCAATAGATGCCATTAAATTTTGTTTGCGGAGTGAAATTTCGACTGCGGAAAAGTTCAGATTGTTGCAGAAGGCTTTTGGTGAATTGACTATGTCATAGAAAAATGTTTATAAATGGTACAAAGACTTCCAAGTAGTGTTAATTACTTGGTACGCCCCGGACGACCATCAACGTCAACTGATGAGCAACACGCCAAGAAAATAAAGCAATTGATGCTTGCTCAAAATCGTCGACTAACAATTTGAGACCTTGCCGAAATGGTTGAAGTTTCAATTGGATCCGTTCTAACAATTTTGAAGGATCTTTTGGGCCTTAGAAGGGTCAAGTCAGAACACACGGCACTGATTCTTTGCGAGTTTTTCGCTAAAAACTCAACTCATATCGTTCCGCAACCACCTTATTCACCTGACTTAGTTGCGCGAGACTTCTGGTTATTTTTTCTAAATTAAAAAGACTCTGCGAAACCGCTTTGTATCTTTTAAAGAGATCTCTTTGAAGGCTATACCAGAAAACGACTTTTAGGTCTGGGAAAACGTTGGCATAAATGCATCTTATTGAAGGGAATGAAATTGATTTAGAAGATATAGATTTTTCATTTTAAAACAAAAGTCACCTTACTTTTTGGGCACAGTGGTATAATTCAAAAGTAAATTTTTAATTCAAGATAACAGAGTCTCCCAGCAGGCAAATTTCAAGAACTCTTTCAAAGGTTGCCGTTCACTCCCAGGCAGTAGCGTAACGTACGCCCCCGCAGACCCCGCAATGCGGGGGGGGGGGCCCGGACCTTGGGGGCCTACGGGCCGGGCCGGACTAATAAACTGTATCTCCTCAGGGCTCCGGTAAAAACGGAAAAATTTAGAAACAAAAAAATAAAATTAATGAAAATTTGGCTTCGAGAGGGCCCGGGCCCTCAGGGTTCAAGGATATACTGTATTTTAAAAATATTTTTTGTAAGGTCTAATAATGGGGCCCGAAATAAAAGTTTGCGGGGGGGCCCAGCTAAAAAACGTTACGCTAGTGCTCCCAGGTGATAATAATAAAAGTCCTGGCCCTTCTTCGACCTGTATCCTATAAATATATATCAAATTTTCCAAGATAATTAAATTAAAATCGATAAATTTTCATTAGATATATATAAAGTCATTTATGTCCTTGAAATAATCTATCTATAAACCAATTGATTTGTTGCTATTTAGAGAAGTGATCAGGATCTTTTTTTTAAGGAAGGAACTACTAGACACTTATTGATTTGATTAATGAATTTATTTGTTAAATAAATAATACAGTTGGTCGATGCTGACGACTCACCTGAGTGAGCTGAACAAAGGACAGTTGGATGAGACTGAAGGCGCTTGTTAGACAGGGAAAGCCGATGTCCCAAGCCACCGAGCCAAGTACCTTCGGAAAAGACTGGAACAAAGTTTAAATTAAAATCAAAATACTTATATCTAAAATAAATACAAGGATGTACTCATGAGATAAGGGCCCCTCTGCGTGATGGTCAAATTTATTTTTTTACATGCCATGAAAAAATGGGTCGTTAATACAAAAAAAAAAAAAAAGTAAAAATCAGGAATTTTTGAATGAACGCAAATGATTGGTGTTGCGAAATAAAAAAAAAAATAATAATATTATCTTTATAAACCTAGGCATATAATACAGTGAGGCGCAATATTAAAACACATCCATGCGTTTTCTCATGTGATTATTTCTTTGTTTTTTTTTTTTTAATACGAATAATTTTTTATGGAAACTAGTAGTTCAAGTGTAGAATCTTCAATTGTTCTCAGTATCCTATTTTCGAGTAGTTTGAATTCTTTGCGAACTTCTCTATATTTGAATTTATTGCCTGGATGGTGGCAATAATTCCATCGAAATATTTGCAAAAAATGATATATTTCTAAGCCAAGATTTTTAGTAATTCTTTAGACATCTAGTTCAGGCGTGGCCAACTTGAACATTTTTGCGGCCCGCGAGGTTCATCACCCTTTTAGAAAATATATTTATTTTATAATGAAGAGATAAAGGAAGTCAAAGTAAAATAAAGAAAATAATTTTATATCTTGGTTTAATTTAATGAACAATATCAACTTTTCGGCCTACATCAGGACATGTGTTTTGTTTGCCGTGAGCTTATAGGGACTCTTGGCAGCTCCTGACATTCGTCAGTTAACATGACTTCTGGTTCAAGAGTGACCATCACTCAGCCAAGAGCCCCATTATATGATACAAAATTAAAAAAAAAAAAAAAAAAAAAAAACAGGAAAGATGAATAAAGAAATTTCAACTAATTTTGGTATCGAACTCATGATTATCAAGTAGGGTTTGGACCCCTGTCGAAACTGGGTTTTTGAATATATTTTCAAAAACCGAGAAACTGGGTTTTCCCCGAAAAACGAGAGAGAAATTCGGATTTTTTATTTTTATTTTTTCTTCAGTAATACTTGTATTCAAATTATAAATTAGCCCGTGACCCGTGGCTGAAGACATTAGCTTCTAGTGGCTGGAGTTTCAGGTTCGCTTCCTGTCCAAAGCGAGAAAAATTTATTTCATTTAAATTGGCTATCAATCATTTGAAATAAAAGTCTAAATGGCCTTAGATGCCGAAAAAGACAAACAAATTAAAATATATATAAATTATTTATATTTTTTGTTCCCCTTTTTTCCTAAACCTAAATAATCTATATATAATAATGTCGGAGTGTCCGTCTGTCTGTCTGTCACGCTCTGTTGACCAACTTCCCGTTGGAGATTAAAAAGGGGAGAATTTAACACATTGGGAAAGAAATTATCTCCTATTTAACTTTATTTATTTTGTAGATTGTGATATAAAAAATATCAAATTATTCATTAACCTACCCTTAGATATAAAATTTCAATGTTATATTATGTAAACTAGCTGCGGTAGGGTTGCCTTCGGCAACCCTACCCCCCACCCTGGCGGGCGGCGTCTCGGGATGTGACTAAGAGTTGTCCAGATAAATGTATTTTAATTAATTATGAAAAAGAGTTTTTATTTTTTATTTTAAATATTTGATTAATATATTTTTCAATTATTTACACCCTAAGGAAGCGTCATTTTAAATTTTATTAAAATCGAATGAAAAATAAATTTCAGGGGGGGGTCAGGGGGGTGTTTGAACTTTCTGATGTCTAAAATACCATTTTTCAATTATTTACACCCTAAGAAAGCAACATTTTAAATTTTATTAAAATCGAATGAAAAATAAATTTCAGGGGGGTCAGTGGGGTAATTGAACTTTCTGGGGTCTAAAATACCATTTTTCAATTATTTACACCCTAAGAAAGCGTCATTTTAAATTTTATTAAAATCGAATGAAAAATAAATTTCAGGGGGGTCAGTGGGGTAATTGAACTTTCTGGGGTCTAAAATACCATTTTTCAATTATTTACACCCTAAGAAAGCAACATTTTAAATTTTATTAAAATCGAATGAAAAATAAATTTCAGGGGGGTCAGTGGGGTAATTGAACTTTCTGGGGTCTAAAATACCATTTTTCAATTATTTACACCCTAAGAAAGCAACATTTTAAATTTTATTAAAATCGAATGAAAAATAAATTTCAGGGGGGTCAGTGGGGTAATTGAACTTTCTGGGGTCTAAAATACCATTTTTCAATTATTTACACCCTAAGAAAGCGTCATTTTAAATTTTATTAAAATCGAATGAAAAATAAATTTCAGGGGGGTCAGTGGGGTAATTGAACTTTCTGGGGTCTAAAATACCATTTTTCAATTATTTACATCCTAAGAAAGCAACATTTTAAATTTTATTAAAATCGAATGAAAAATAAATTTCAGGGGGGTCAGTGGGGTAATTGAACTTTCTGGGGTCTAAAATACCATTTTTCAATTATTTACACCCTAAGAAAGCAACATTTTAAATTTTATTAAAATCGAATGAAAAATAAATTTCAGGGGGGTCAGTGGGGTAATTGAACTTTCTGGGGTCTAAAATACCATTTTTCAATTATTTACACCCTAAGAAAGCAACATTTTAAATTTTATTAAAATCGAATGAAAAATAAATTTCAGGGGGGTCAGTGGGGTAATTGAACTTTCTGGGGTCTAAAATACCATTTTTCAATTATTTACACCCTAAGAAAGCAACATTTTAAATTTTATTAAAATCGAATGAAAAATAAAAAAAATAAAATTTTAGGGGTGGGGGGGGGGGGGGTGGGGGCGCAGAGCGGAAAAATCTTTTCAAATGTCGAATTGTTAGGGGGAGGAAGAGTTTTTATTTTTCATTTTAAAGATTTGATAAATATATTTTTCATAAAGCGAGTTAGATCCTGTTTTCCAATGCTTTGCTATGGGGTAATTGATAACCCCCAAAAAGGGGGGTTCCCTACCCCTAATTCGATATAATGATAGCCTAAAACCACCCCCGGAAAATTCCCTACCCATTAAAAAAAACTCCATGAAAATCGGTCCAGTAGTTTCGGAGTCTATGCGTTACAAACAGACAGACAGACAGACAGACAGACAGACAGACAGACAGACAGACAGACAGACAGACAGAGATTGTCTTTTATATAATAGTATAGATGAGATTTTTATTTTATTCTTTTTTCGTGACTTAAAAAAGTGTATAATTGACTATGTTATAACCTTGAATAAATTAATAATTTTAAGAAATTAAAATAAGACTGAATTTTAAATTAAAAAGAAACAAAAACATAAAAAGTATAGAAAGTATTAATTAAAAAAAAGGGGAGGCTCTTTTGTTTCTTTGGGATTGATTAATATTAGGGCCTATTATTAGTAATCATTATCATTTATATTTTTTTTTTGAGAAAGATCTAATATTTTGGAAGGTAGGAATATTGATTATACGAAATAAAAAAAAGAGCTCATTTTATGAATGGAAAAGAAATAAAAAAAAACTTTAGACGAAGAGCTCAGAGTTGTGAGAAGCAACAAATGATACTTGAATCATCAAAGCAAGAGCGAACTCGGCTCTAAAGAGCAAGCACAAAAGATCTGAAATTATTATATTGTTTCAGTTATTAATTTTGATTCTCTCTAAGTACATAAATTAATACTGTGATTTTTATAATTTCCAAATGAGAAAATTATTATTTTTTTTGTGATAGTTCGTGAGATAAATATTTTTGTGGTAGTATAAAAATAAATAAATAAATGTATAATAATTATCTTTGTTTATTTTATATATACATCGCCTATTTGTCTCAACATAATCATCTATCTAACCACTGATAGACGTTTACACTTCATTGATTCTCAATTAATACTGTGATTAGTTAACTTAATACACCTGATCTCTGTTCTCAATTGATTTAGTATAATGTGTTTATTCAAAGAGGATAATTTTCAAATAAATTGAGATGAAGAGAGCGATGATTGCATTGATCTCCGTACTTAGCTTACCTCGTTCATATTGTAGGGGTCGATAAAGAGAACACCTGCACGACAGGCGCCCAACAGACAGAGAAACACGTTGATCGAACTCATGAAGGGCCGAGCAGAGATAAGAGCCCTGACAGGAAATAAACCAGAAAGAAGTCAATTACTAACCAGTATTAAAAAAAAAAATATTTTGTTTTTAAGCAAGACAGTTTCAAACTCTTAGATACTTCAATTAATCTTTTGAATAAAATTTATTATTATATTATTATTATTTTTCAGATGACACGATCATATAATAGAGAAGAAATCAGTTTCAATAGTAATATAATGAAATAATGAGGTTTAGGAAACGCGATGGAGGTAAATCAAGTACATTCTACCTTTAATCTGGTGATTTTGTATGGATGGCATTCCAGGGGGCGGATTTAGACATTTGCCGCCTCTAGGCAATGAACTCTTGCCTCCCCCCTCCCTGTTTTACCTTTACAACTTTGAGAAATACATACAAATTATTCTTTTATTATATTTTACCTCTCATTTTGTTAAAAAAGATTGTGTTCCTTTAGTTTTTCTAACGACTGCTTTAGAAGATCTTTTGACTTAATTTCGAAAATGGATAAAGATCTGTGGCTGTAGGCTTAATGGTGATGGAGTCAGGAAAAAAACAAGACGAGTACAGCCAAATATTATTTTATTTCAATTCTCGCCCTCACGGCTGACGTTTCAGCCCGAGGTCTAGGCCATCTTCAGAACTGACTGGCAATAAACAAAAGTGGAAATTTGTAACAACAGCGACCACATGCTGAATGTTGTGCAAAAAAACATCCCTGATTCTCTTTGGACATAAATCGGTTTAACCACTTATCAACTGAGATGAGATATATATATATATATATATAAAATTAGATTATTAGAAACGATTATTGTAACATATCAGGACTGTGAAGCAATAGTCAGTAATGTTAATCGTAATTTATTGAAAATGACAAATATAAATATTTATTAACATAACAATTTATTACAATTAAAGAAAAAAAAACCTCAATGATTTATGAATGAAAAATTTAAAATACAAAAAAAAAGATAATAGATATTAATCAATCCTAAATTGTATCGTATTTAAAAAATTTCATCAATATGTTAAACCGAAGATAACACAAGAGAAAATAAGGATAAATGTGAGATGTTTAAACAGATAAAAGTGAGAAAAAGGTTGTAGGGCTGATCGACTAACAGGCGATGACACCGTTGGTGCATGATAAGAGCTACTCTTGGAGACTTAAAGTAATTTTCCACTCGAGCCATGAGGTATAAATTTAAAATATTTAATTTTTTAATTATCATAGTTTCTAATTAGTATTTTAAGACTTCTAATAAGTTAACAAAGAAACAAGGAAACTTTTCTTAAAAGCTGATATTATTAGTGTCCTTTTTTTTTTTTAAATTAAAACCACTTTGAAACAATAAAGGATTTCAATTAGTTTGTAGGGAGCGAAATCCCTTTACTCCTTTAAGATTGGTGGTGTAATTTAACGAGAAAATTGCTGGCGCTTAGCTGCCTCGGGTGCAAAGAGCAGGAGGAAGAGGATGGATGTCGCCCGGGGGAGCAAAGCAGGGATCGATTCCCGGGCTCATCATCCCTCCCTCGGTGCATCCCGACTATAAAACACATCTTTTCATTAAATCTAAGCCCTTTATTTGTAAACAACTAAAATATTTGGATGATTTTTGTCGAAGCTTTACGTACGGAAGGTGAATTTTATAGAGGCCCAATAAAAGGAATTTAATCAATAATTCAGGCAGATTTTTATACGATGTTGGATCTAATCTTCAATGGTATATGAACTTTCTAATTGTGGGTAAATGAGGAAATTTTTTAAATAGTAAGGCGCTTGATTTTTTTAAGGGATTTTTATGAATGCCCTCTGACATAAGGATTATTAAAAAACAAGAGCTGGTATTCTCACTTTAATATCTTTAAAAAAAAAAATAAATAAATAAAAGAGAATGGGAAAATTCAACAATAGGGATAGGATTTTATTTGCAAACAATTTACGTAATAAATACCAAGAAAAGTAAATAAAAGAATGGGTGGATTTTTGTTTTCTTTTAGAGATTCCAAGAGTTTGAAAATCTTTTATTTTAATAAATGTAAATTAAGTTTGGTGCTAGGTATATGAGAATGGAGTCGGGAGAAATAAAACCAGCGATTAGTTGAACACCTTTACATTTTAATCAAGATAGAAGTTTCGGTAACCCCCTCCGTGGATTATGACTACATCACCTATACTCCTGAGTTAACACAAAGGATAAATAAAGAATTAAAGAAAGAAAAAACAAAATATGGTATAAGATCTAAAAAAGCACTCCATTCCCTCTTTTAGAGCAAAATAAAAACCCTTGACCAAAAACAACTTGTTTATAAAATTGACTGCAAAAAATGCAAAAAAAATAAAAATCCAAACATACTGTCAGGGCCGCAGGCAGATTTGACGGGCCCCGGGGCCACATAATAATAAGGGTAGTTGAAACGTTCAGGTAACTATAACAATTGCCATCCTCAGAGTAATGAAAGTTTTTTAAAGTGTCTCTGTCATATACAGTATAATAGTAAGATAGTAGTGGTCCAGCTCCAGGCTGATGTCTCCTATATCTTACTATTATATATGACAGGGATACCTTAAAAAACTTTCATTGGCACTCAGTATGGCAATTGTTATAATTACCGAAACGTCTGCCTTGACTAAAATGTAAATGTGTTCAACTTAATCGCTGGTTTTATTCCTTCCAAATCCATATTAATTTTAATAATTAAAAATTACCGAAGATTGAGAATGGAGAAAAAGGCGTAAAATGCGAGTATGAAGAAGAACGAGGCAAATGCGTAGGTGTGCAACCGAAAGGAGATGGAAAGATCGGCAGGTCGCACAGGTTTATTAGCGGCGACAACGGCCGTCGCGTTCACCGCGGCCGCCAACGCTTCCAACAGCAGCCACGGAGCCGGCGACGTAGTCGCGTTACCAACCGACGCCTCATCACCTGTACAATTCAGAGCTTATTAATAATAGGCAGACAAGCATTTCCAACAAGGCGTTAACGAGTAGGAGCTATTACAAAAATACTTTTTCTACAAAAAATAAATGTGATTAGCCCCTGCCCTTTGTAGCAATGATAAGGAATTTTCTCCAGTGAACTAGATAGAGACAAGTCTATTTTTTCTTAATTCAAGAGTGTATGGTATCATTTAATTAAAAAATATAGCATTCTGATATTGATTGTAGTTAGCATTAAAAAAAGAGGCTAAGAGATTAAAATTACAAAATAATAGGAGTATAATTTATATCTTGACAACTTAGACTTTAATTAGGAGAAAATACATCTTTTTTAATTAGCTTCCTATCAATTTTGGTGCTTGGTTTTAGAGCGGGTTCTAATAAATCATCAGGCAACAAAAGAACTTCCTCTCTAGTTAGAATAATCTTTCAATTCTGACACTCAAATTATTACTTTTAAGAAAAAGAGAAATCTTCACAGTTTAAAAGAGGGAGTATAAATTTCATATGATGGTCCCAATTAAAAAACAAGACATTTATCAGTTGGATTAGATTTTTTGACGAATAATTTTTCTTAAATCGAAACCGCCAAAGTGTGTGTGGAATACAATGTAAGAAAGCCCGGTAGTGTGGCAGCCCAATTGGCACACGCTAAAAAGTTTTCTTGCCTGTGTGATAAATACTTTTTTCAAAGTAGACTATGGGCCGAACGACCCATTTTAACCTTTTTTGTTAAAAAGGATCGTATGGTGTTCGTGTGCGATTTAGGCTGCCTAACTACCAAGCTTTATACTATTACAATACTATTGCAATAGATGGAATATACTTAAAAGATCTAGAAATTGATACCTCACAGAATCTGAATTTAATTTCAGTGAATGAAGTTTGGCCGTTTTATTATCAGTAGCTATCAATGGGCGTGAGCTACTACCGTCCAACATTATTATTGTTTCCATTCATAGATCTTTACTTTATTATAAAATAGCCCCTACTCTTAAAAACAGCGATGTCCAACAGTAATTGTATAAAAAAAATTTAATATATTCGGCACGAGGAATATAAAAATTTGTTTCTTTAAGGATGCAGTTCATCAGAATAGAAAGTAAAATTCAGCCAAGATTTTTCTCTTCAACAATATTTTCTTTCAGTTCTTAGTGTATGTATATTGTTTAAAAAAGCTTGACTGCATTTTATTCTACTTCATATACTGATAAATTTGTTAGCAACCTAAATAACCACCATCATAAATTGATTTTTAGATTAATTGCTCCAGAGAGAGATTATTTCAATTCATACATTTTTATCGCTTGAAACAGGGATCGAATCCCTGAATCTAAACCAAAAGTGCTCTGCCAAAGTGCATTTCTTAGAAAAAGATCTTAAACAAATTTTAAATCTTTATTCAAGAAAATGGCTTTTCAAAATACACCCATGAGTTGGACATGACTGTTTTGTATAATTAAAAAAAAAAGAAATCTATTTTAATGATTTTAGGTCCTACAGATACAAAGAGATCAGCAAAGAAGTCCAAGAAGACTATCTGGAAGAAAGAAGAGAAAATAGATAATATAGATACAAGAAGAAGAAAAAAAGGGAGTGTGATTTCACATTCCATTTACTTTACTATTAATATTTAACTAAAGGAATATTTTATAACATGATCTAGGTCTACTTGAGTTACAGATCATTTTAATTTATCCATTTCTATCTAAAGGAAAGGAAAGCATTTTTCAAACCTTTTATAGTAACCATCTTTACTTGAAACTGCGATTAGATTAAATTTTCGATTAATCCATTAAATCAAGCAATAAATTTGAAATTACACTTGAATAAGCAATCGATAAATTCTAATTATTAGAAATAATTATTAAATTCGATAAAGTTGAAATGTTGGCCTTTTTTTTCTATTTGGAATTCAACGAGTTCTAATTCTTATCGATTCTTTTTTACTACAATTATCCAGTTTATTTTTACTATTCTAGTTTTTTCCTTCAAAGGAAGCAATTTAGAATTTATACCGTTTTAATATTAACTCCTTAGGGAAGTTAATAATGAATAATTAAGATCTTCTTTGCTTTATTATTTCTAAAGTTCGGGGACGGCTAGAAAATTATAAAAGCTATCGTGAGAGGAAGTAAATAAGTCTGTCGTCCAGTCTGACAATTGATAAAGAGGAGGGTGAAAAAAGAAAAAGCTTAGAAGAAATTGTATTCTATTAATGTTAAAAATTAATTATATTAGATGATCGTTTTCCGCAAGAAATTAAAACTTTTTTCAAAGAAGTTTATTAGTTCTAATATTGCAAAGGGCATCGGAGTATGAGAGGGATCAAAAAGTTAGGAGATTGATTTTTAAAATTTATTAAAAAAAGACAGGAAAATAAAAGCCAGCATTTGATGGTCCTTTCCTTATACATGTGATTCAGCGGCACTCTTCCAATTGTAATTTATTAAAAAAATTTATAAATTATTGAACATTCAAAGTACTTTTTTGAGAAACTATAACATTTTTCGGCCATCGGTTCCACTGCTAAAAGGACGTGGGAACATTTTCTGGAATTCTGTTTAGCTCCCATTGCGATTTTTCTTTAATTTCGCCAGTTGAGACAAAGCCCCTTTAAGATTTCTTTTTTGAGTTTTTGAACTTGAAAAAAGTGTGTAGGGTCCAGGTCTGGTGAGTACTGTGACTGGGGGTGCCGATCATAGCGTTTTGTGCAATAATCACGAATCGTCATCGAGCAATATAAATGAATAAATTCAAGATAATTTTTTAAATTATTTTGTTCTTCAAAGTTCCATCTTCCACATTCGTCCAAGTATTAATCTACAATTACTTAGAGCTATATAATTTTCCCACTTGGGGGGGGGGGGGGGGCAGTGGGTGCCTGTGCCCCGGGCGGCAGATATCAGGGGGCGGCAATTAAAGAAAGATTTACTAAAAAAAGGTAAAATGATATGAATTTTGTATAGAAAATTTTAAGGAGGGGGGCGGCAAATTAAATTTTGCCCCCCCTAAAAAATCTCCTAGTTCCGGCCCTGATAAAATGAATTGACAAGATACAATACTCATTTCCTAACTGTTATCATCCAGTCCTGGGCATTTCCTGTTTGGGAAACTCATAAGGTCAATGAAAGTGCCCCTCCCCCTAGATCCAGCCCTGCAAAGATGAGAAATCTTACATCTCAAAGGCCAACTCAGATAATTCGCTAGATTTATAGAATAGGACCATTGAATTCATTTAAAAAAAATTTTTTTTTTTGTATATTTCTTTTCGAAAACATGTCGATCATCTAATTAGATTGAGTGTTTCTTTATTGTTGAAAATATGAGATGGTGAAATATCAATTCCGAATAACTTCTCAAATAAAAATGTTCGATTTTTTCCATTTCCGATTGACTTGTAAATATTTACACAAACCGGTATTTATTTAAGAATCTAGAAAGAAATAAAATTTTCAAATTAATTAAAAGTTCCCAACTTCTAACGTAGCGAGGTCTAATTAGATCCAAAGTGAAATTTATCACCACGTCATCGAAATATTAAAAAAAAAAAGGTTTAATATTTAAAAAGTTTTGACCTGCAATTTCATTGATTCACTCAATGAAAATCATCCCCTCGTGAGGAAATCAATAAGTGGACTTTTTGAGGTCATTGATCTATTGATTAAAGAGTTTAAAAATTGCAATTGGGATGATGCAATAAACAAATAAGATTAATCTTTATTTAAAATTCTATCATTCTGTTATATTGTTTTTCCGCTATTTTTACTTTTTCTATAAACGATTATTGACTTTTTAAACTCTTTAAAAGTTTCAGCCTCACTATTAAATAAATTATATGTTAATTATCAAATGTTGGTAATTAAAATTAAATTATCAAAGATAAAAATAAGAGAATTGAACGCACTAAATAATTAAATAGAATTTAAAATACTAATAGGTGGGGGGGGGGGGGGTGAAAAAAGTTGGTACATTTAACCAACCAATATACATATTAATAAGAATTAAAAATCTGGTGTGACTGTCGCACAGCACAGAACTTTCTCTCACCTTCAGTAATCGAAAGTTGTGTTCTGTACTTGTCACGCCAGATTTTTTGTGTCGACATATATTTAGTTTCCGACAGTACGGAACATTTGAATTCAAGATATAAGTAGCACTTATTAATAATATTATGGAGCAGTATATGGGGAGAAATAATATCCATATATATTTTATTTTTGTCATAATAATAAAGTGAAGTTTTTATTTTTAAAATAATAAAATAAAGAGATGAGAAGGGGCTTACCCTGCCACTCTGTAGTACCCCCATTTGAAAAGTAATGATAATGTTTTGTTTATAAAAAAAAATTTCACATTTGTTGATAAATCTCCATTTGACAATTTCCTTTTTTCGAGAATTACTTGTCGAGGAGCTAGCATCTCAGAAAATTACTATCCTCTTGTTTAGTTTTTGCTTTTTTAAAATTAATTTTCTTTATGTCTCTAAAATATACTTTTTCTTATTTTCCTTCCTCTAATTAATCTCAAGATGTGGTCTCTCTAGAGAATTTCTGCTATTAAATTACTCTTCCCTAAGCTAAAACTAAATCTTTTATTTTAAGTGAATGAAGAAAATAAACATGTGGAAGAATTTAAACCAATTATATACCTAGTGTATTTCATTCTATATAATAGAGTATTTATCACCCTTTCTTAAAGTGGATTAGTTCAACTTGAAATAAAAATGTCAGATCAATTTCTTTTATTTCTTCTTATCTATATTATGGTTCAACTCATGGGATTTAAGATTTTTTCATTAAATAAATTTATTTAATATAAATGAGCAAACTCAAATTCTACAGAGAATAAGAAAAGCTGGTGTGCTTATCTCACAAAGAAAAAAAATGAATGTTAAGAAATATTCTATATTTTATTCCATCGTTAGAAAACTGTGAGAATTTTTTTTTTTTTCAAATGATTTCATTTTAATAGATTGTGAAAAGTCTTAGAAAAAAAATTGATATACCAATATGATATTGTTGAGGAAGCGAACAAACATACATAATAGCAAAATTTTCAAAACTGTGAAGAAAATGCAACTCCTCGTGAATTACAAATGTGCCACTTATCAAAGAGAGCAAAAAAATATATAAAGGTATATCCAGGGGCGTAACTAGCCTTTAGGGAGGGGGGGGGGGGCGAAGCTCAACTAGGGGCGCCGCGTTTTTCGTTCGACTTTTTTTTTTGGTAATTTTTTTCCGGATTTGTGATATACAATGAATTTATTGTGAAATTTAAAAAAAGCCGGAGATTTCGGGGTAAAAAACCATGTATATAGTATTTTTTTTATAATAAATTCATTTTAAATAGTAGAATTCAAGTTGTAATATAATTTTAAAAGAAAACTATCAGTTTTTTTAGACAATCTATGGAAAGAATACGATAAAATCACCGTCCATGGGCTATATCTTAGATGCCCTAGGACGCCTATATCGGTATCGAGGGTGCCAAAGGCTTAATACGCGTCGCCCCCCCCACCTAGTTACGCTACTGGGTATATTGTGTTTTTGGAAATCATAAATAAAAAAAAATATATGAAAATAATGAAAAGAAAAAACTGATAAGATGATGATGTGAATTACATTTAGCTTTGGACTTAATAGAAAAGGTGTCTATTTTTATTTATAGTCTTTTATTAGAACTATATATATAGATAAGTCGAAGAGAGACCGCCTGAGATTGCTGGCCAAGAATCATTTATATCACGTGCGGCACGGAATGAATCCGTTATACAAAGATCCACCCCCAGCGACTCGAGTGGTCATTTACTGTTTTGAATCACGGCATTTTAATAAACAACATCCGGATTCCATCAAAGGGATTTTTTTATAATTTTCAAATATCATTATCATGATGATAAATGTCAATAGTTTATGTGATGAAAGAACTAAATTTGTCGAACATTCAAATCAACGTAGGCAACTTAGTTATATTTGGTCTTAGTCTTGTAATATTTAATTTTAATATAAACAAAATCCAACACTTAATAGGTGTATATTTTTAATTAGGAAAAATCTATTTGGAAAAAAGAGGTTTAACCTGTATAAATAGAACAATACTTTCATTCATTTAATCAATCAGCATCATTATCATTTAATCAAGATAAAATCGGAGACTAATTTTGGCTTCAAGAATATAGCACGTAAATAAAACACAGTAAAAGGAGAAATAGAGAAATTGTAAGATATAGTTTGACAATAGCCAATAACAAAAATTAATTTACAATAATTTAAAGCAGGGGTGTCAAATTCAAAAGCAAACTTGGGCCAAATAAATAATGCTTAACTTTAAAAAATTATCATCACAGTACCAATAAAATTAAAATAGAGAATTTGAAAAATGAATGAAGCGCCTGCAAAGCTAGCAACCAAATACACACTAAAGAGAAAAGGAAGGAGTCAAAGGCATTGGCTTCGAGGCGAGGAACGGTTACAACGATTTTCAAGGGGTGATCTTTTGACCTTCACCATTTTACAATGGAAATATATTTGCCATTTTAACGTAAAATTTTTTTCTATATATTACATATTTTATCTGCATGAAAAAAAGAATGGGACTTTTTGACTGTTTCTTATAGTTTTTTAATCTTTGAAACTGGGAAAAATATCTAAAACATTCCGTCAAGACAGGTTTTTTTTTTGTAAAACGCATCTTAAGGGTAGGCAAGGGGAAGCAGGGGTGTCCTTCTAAATTTATCTCTGAAATTACCCTTTCTCTCAGTATAAGGGTGCGAACAGCTTTATCTCACACTTTTCAGCCCAAAATAGCAGTTAAAATATGCATAGTTAATTGTTGTAAAATATTTATGTTTATATCGCTGTTTTTCCTTTTTTACTTTCCCTTGCCTCTTACCCTATATGTATTATAATACTGTCTGTATATAGAAAGTATTGGATTCATGTCAAAAATTCGATGTCGAGATTTTGATGGATATACACGTTTTGAGGTCCCCTGAATCAAAAAAAGTGGTTTTCGCGACATGGTCTGTCTGTCTGTTCAATTTAAAGCATGAAGGAATTGAGGTAGAATGTTGAAATTTTATATTTAAGTCAGACACTCACCTTGGGCGTGAAAATAAGCTTTTGGTCAAAATAGGTCCAAAAGTACTAGTACTTTACAGATGTACTTTTTCAGTTTTTTTTTCGATTTTCTCAAAATTCGCTCCATCAATTTTGATTAAAATTCAAAAATCAATTATTCTTTAAAATGTATTTTCTCATTTTGGCATTGAAATCTTCTGAAGACCACTTTACTTCTGTACTCCAGTAGGAGAAATGGTTGCCATGGTAACAAAATATAAATATTTTCCCATACTTATAAATTTTACATCTTGAATTCAAAAGTACCGTACTGTCGGAAACTAAATACATGTCGACACAAAAAATCTGGTGTCACACTAGATTTTTCTTTGGATGTTTTGTAAAAAAAGCTCTACGTGCTGGAGGGAAATCGTGTTCAGTTTTGGATTCAGCTCACCAAAAACATAATTCATAAAAAATATTCCATTCAGCTGAAAAAAATTTTTATTTTGCAGGTTTGTGGTATTATGTTTTTAATGATCTTGATTTTTTAAAAAGTTCCTAAATAGAAGAAAAGAATTCGAGGAGAAATTTAGTTAGAATTTAATTCTAGAAGATATTTATTTTATCACGGACCGTTTGCTATAAGTTCTTTCGTTAATTATTAAACTCATAAAGTAGTATCAAATTATTTATTTGGTCTTTAAAGAAACTAATTTAACTAAATAGTTAAATTGCAATTTTTAGCGTGATAGGAATTACTCTCCCTTTATCCTTCTTTATTCCCCCCTACGACGGACAAAAAAACCTTGACCCCGATCAAAAGGGATTATAAAGGCATCAGTAGCGTTATAAATCCTTATAATAACACAAATGCCAACTCGTGATGATTTTATCAGTAGCGCCTCGCTCGAGGTGTGCGCAACAGTTTGATAATCAAATTTAGTTACACAACGCCGAGAGTTATTCGCTTCATTTGGCATTCGCCAAACTAAAAATAAACCCATGGCTATATATCTACGGTATTTATAAAAAGTCTAAAAAAAAATAATGAAAAATATCATCGTGTCACTTTTATAGAATTAAAAATAATAAAATATTTGCACGATTTAAGAATCTTCAAATATAGGGTGCCTCAAAACATTCTAACAGAAAGGTATAAAATAAAAAGTTTTAATAAATATAAGTTAGAATTCGAGTTAGAAATCAAACAGGTAAGACAAAAGCATGGAATCGATGATGGATTCTAGAAGTCCCTTATCCAAATTCAAAAGTAATTTTTGGTTAAATATATATTTTTGAATTAGAAAAATCTTTTCTTAAAGTCTGTGAGCATTTAGAACCTAAAAATTTAATTTTGTCACTTGGGGCGGGAAGCAAACATCGGATCTCTATTACAAGAAGCAAGTATTCTAACACTGTAGGTCTATTGCAATAGTATTGAGACTAAAGCCCGGTAGTTAGGCAGCCCAAATGAAACACGCTCACTAAACTTTTTTCTGATTAAAGCATTAAGATAATTTTTATTTCAATATATCTTGAAATTTATATTAAAAGATATATTTTTATGGTTATTCTTTTGTAAAGTGTCGTTCGGCCTATTTTCTGCTTTTAAAAAGGTATTTCTCACGCAGACAAGCTGCCATTTGGGTTGCCTAACTACGGGCCTTTAAGCTCAATACTATAGCAATAGATTATACAGCCCAGGGAAATAATAGATTAGAAACTAACCAGTTTACACATACCAATATTAAAATAATTGACAACTTTTGGTTTAGTCAGAAATTCTAACTACGTATTACAAAACAGCTGAGAAAACACCTATAAGATAATATTTGGCTCTCTTGAAGAAGACCTGATCTCGACAGAAAAAGTTAATAAAATTATCCTATTCCTTTTGGCTGGCTCCTTGTCTTCTTAATGCCTGAATATACAGTCACTAAATAATATCTAAATTCGGTAGAGTTTTGCTGATCCGGCTTAAACGGGACCGGCCCTATGCCGGATTCTGAAAATGTGGGATTACCGGAAACATTTAAAATTTATACATAATACTATATTACAAACATATTTTTCTCTTGAAAATGATACTTTTTTTTTTCTTACTTTCTCTTACCTATGTATATATGTAATATATATATAGAGAGAAAGTATTGGATTCATGTCAAAAATTCGATGTCGAGATTTTGATGGATCTTCACGTTTTGAGGTCCTCTGAATCCAAAAAAGTGGTTTTCGCGACATGGTCTGTCTGTCGGTGGTGGGTGGGTGGGTGGGTGTGTGTGTGTTCAATTTTAAGCATGAAGGAATTGAGCTACGAGGTTGAAATTTTATATTTAAGTTAAACACCCCCGGGACCGGAAAAATAAGCTTTTAATCAAAATCGGCCAAAGATTACTAGTACTTTACTGATGTACTTTTTCAGTTTTTTTCGATTTTCTCAAAATTCGCTCTAACGATTTTGATTAAAATTCAAAAATCAATTAATTTTTAGATGCTCTTTCAAATGTATATTCTCATTTTGCGCTCGAAATCTTCTGAAGACCACTTTACTCTTGTACTTCATAGGGAAGATAGGAGAAATGGTTGCCATGGTAACAAAATATAAATATTTTCCCATACTTATAAATTTTACATCTGAATTCAAATATTCCCTACTGCCGGGAACTAAATGCGTGTCGACACAAAAATCTGGTGTGACAAGCACAGAACACAACTTTCGATTTTTATTAGGCCTTTTTTTTGCTGCAATATCCCTTTTCAACAAGTCGGATTAGCCGGAGTATCGAAGACCGGATTAGCAAGACTCTACTGAATACTTTTTTTTATGAAATCAAAAAACTGCTAAGCTTTTTCTATCATAGGATAAACAAAAATTTTTCAACATTGGACTCTATATATTAAAGTCGACGAAGAAAATAACAGGTTGGCAACTGTGTTCATGAAAAAAGCAATAAAAAACTTTCGGTACTCTGGAAAAATTCATAGTAAAAGATTGAAAATGTATGTGTTTTTGTAAAAAAAAAGTAGCTAAATCGAGAAAATGAGGAAGAGTCTTCACAAAAATATTTCGTTTGTGTAATAGGTTGGTGTGCCTCCTAAGTCCTAATCACAACATATAAGAAAATGATTCAAGAGAAACGACGACCCGAAAGAAGAATCTCTGGGTAGAAGAACTTGTGACAATACCACCATCGAGCAAAAGAATTGGATTATACTATTAGGCTGGAAAATATAAAATTATACTGAGTAAAATAAATTATCTACATAATTATTATACTGGTTGTGAGTATTAAATAACGTTGCGTGGAATGGAGTCAGCCAAGGAAAATCAAAAACAAATGTCGACGTTTCGAGCGCCTGTCGTGCTATTTCTAAGTGTCAAATGTTATAGATGGTAGTGACTAGATAGCCGGTTGACATCAATAAACAATTTTATCAAACATTAACAATGTATTTGGTGAAATGAATGATCTCAATATAATACACGTATTGTTTAATGATTAATGATTTAATGATGTCAACCGACTATCTAGTCACTACCATCTGTAACATTTGACAGTTAGACTGTCCCGAGGAAGAGCGCGACATGCGCTCGAAACGTTGACAGAATAAATTTATTTTTTATTTTTCTTTGCTGACTCCATTTCACGCATCTATAATAAATGATCTACACTTGTCGTAGTTTTTTACGTAGGTCTGTCTTCCTTTACATATGTCAGTGAAAAATCTTTTAGTCAAAATTTCAAAATCACAATCAAATCGTGTAAGGAACATAGTGACTTTTTTTTAAAAACAAAAGAATAGATAGATATCTAGAAAAAAATGATTAAAATAGTAAAAAATTCCTAAAATCTGATTAAACAAAATATTTTCTTTTATTAATATGCTAATTAGGTTTGAAAAATACTTTTGTTTAGTACTATTGATTAACAATATATAATATTTAAATGTATTCTCTAAAAGATATGATTAAATATTTCTGTGTACCGTTTATCTAAATCTAAAATAATTTCTCAAAACTACAATTAGTAAAAAAAAAAAACTAACTATGCTACATCAATTGTCTAATGTCTGTAAAAATATAAAAAACTTGGTCAATAAAATGGACATAACTTTAAAGAGCCTTTTTATGGGAAAGATTTTAAAAATTAAACCCAATTCCCTTTGTTAGTGCTTTTTTTTCGTGTCACTTAGTAAATATTTAAAGAGCATGTCCCTTTTATTATCTGTTGTTTATATTTGACCAGAGACTATTATGTCGGTTTTTCTTGTATTTTACATTTATTTGGGGATCCGCGTAAAATATTTTCGATGAGTGAAAAACATAAAAATGAAAATATTTATTAGGCTGGGATCGTTCCTTTGAAAATTTAATGTAAATAATACACTATTTAAATTAATAGTATTAAAAAATATTAAAACCTACATTATAATCTATCTATCACTACTAAAATACTTAAATTGCCATATTTACTTTGTGTATTAGCCCCGCCTTTTTTACGAGAAATTGAGAAGCTATGTTTTTTTTTAAATAATCGATCAATTAACTTTTGACAATTATTTAGCTCGCCTATCTAATTTTTGTGCAAAATTAACATGATGCCATATACGAACCATGCTTTGGATGGTGAAAATTTAGGACCAATAAACAAGTAAATTATTTTGGCATTAAACTAATCAACAAGTGTTTCATTATATTAATTAAATATATTTTCCTATTCCCCTTGGACTAGTGCTAATAGTGGAATTTTCTATAATTTACATATCAAACAGGGTATAGAGGAACAGAATAAAATAAATTCCTATCTCGTTAAAGTTTTAATAATAATGTAAAGGCTGTATGAAATTTATTATTTTTCCAATAAGGAGTTATAGAGAAGTCTCTTGCCTCTTAGATTGGAGACAAGGCTTATTTTTTTAGAATATATACACTTGTTAATTAGTACAAATATTAGAATATGATTCAATAATACAAATAAAGTAACTATTGATTTCCAACACCTTGAATCTATCCTTTGGGAAGAAATTCGCATATCCTTGAAGAAAAAAATAGAAAAATAAAAAAAATTCAACAAATATTATACAGCTACTTTTTTCTGTTGTTTGATCAATTGTATGCGTTTAAAGAAAAATAGCAGCTATGAGTATTTCGTTTATTAAGGCTCTAAGCTGACGTTTCGGTCTTGCTCTGAAGATGGTCTTGATCAAGACCGAAACTTCAGTATAGAGGCCTTAATAATCGAAACACTCATAGCTGCTAAACGGGCCCAGAAAAACAGAGAAAGTAGCTTTACCAATTAATTAGTTAATCTATAAATATATACCAAGATAAAAATAACACTTATTTCGCCCTCAATAAGGTTTATTATTATAATTATTTGAGTACAAAAGTGTGTCAGGAGAACTTATATATATTTGTGAATATGTCAATATAAATTCAACTTTGATTATACGAAAAACAAGAGAAGACGAAAAACGGATTTGTGATTAAATAAACTCAGAATTGTTTACAAATGACAAATGAATGAGCGTTAGATGAGTTCTATTAGAGATGGACTTGTTTAGAATGATTGAGTTCTCTTAGATGATCTGCCTCCTGCAGTGATCGAACCGAACGATATTTAATACACTTGATTTCGTAATTCAAAATTGAGAAAAATTTATGATCGGCCAGATTTCAAAAAAAAATAAAAATTGTTTAAAAATTTCTAATCAAAAATGAGAAAACTTAAAAAATTTCCAACTTCTTTTATCAAATATTATTGAATATCGTTTTATATATTTCATGATAAAAACTTATTATAAACCCATTTGAGTAAGAATAAAACCTATTATTTTCTTATACCTATAGTCGAGAGTAAATTATCGAAATTTATGGTATTTCTCTTAAAGTAATCACCGATTTAAAAATAAGAAAACGAATATCATTATATCAAAAAAAAATTATTTAATCATTTGCAAATTGTAAAAACTATTTTAATTTACTGAAAATAAGAGCTAATATTGAAATAATAACATGGGAAAATAAAGTGATCTTTTCAAAAGTTGATTAAATCGAGATATATTTTGAGTGCGATGTTTATTTTAATTATAAAAAATTTTCTCAAAGGTAACTAATCAAGATTACGAATTTACGAGATGTGTTTGTCCTTAAGATTGGGTAAAATTGCCCCCCTGTGTGGAGGTCCTGGTTCGACTCCAGGGAGCCCAATTTTGTCCAATCACAAACACATCTCGAAAATTCGAAATCTTAAAGGATAAATTGACTGGCTAATGAACAGACTATTTGATCGTTGATTGAAAAAATTCCATCTTTTTCAAATAAATCTCTACCTAGTTGATAACTAATCAACTTCAAAATTCATGGGAAGGTTTTTTCAAAATTAATTTTATACTATTTTCACTCTTCTGACTCTTCTGGCGTAAAGCCCATAAAACACATGCCACTGGGAGTTAGAAAGTATTTTCTATTATATTAAAGAAGAACACACTATATGGTCAAATCGCCTGGTGTTTAAAAATTTTATATACATATAATGTATATTTAAATAGCCGGGCAACAAATGATTAGGTAAGAATCTATAGCAAAGAATGAAAATATATTTCCGCCACTTTGCCACTCAAAAGAGAAGACGTTTTAACAACGTTTGGTAGGCTTAATTCAAAAATTGAATTTTCGGACTTTTGTCACTATGAATCTCAGCAGGCGAATGGCCAGTTATTATATTATGAAAAAGTAAAATGAGATTAACTTTTAAAGGGCGTCCATAGATAAAAGAATGTGAAAATAATAAAATTTGGAATTTTTTTAGAAGAAAATATTGAGCTCTTCTTTCTTAATTAATAAGGAAGAAGAATTATGCTAATTAAAAAACTTTACTGTTTTTATTTGTTAAATGAATGAGATAGAATCATTTCAATGTGTTCAATTTTTTTTCAGATCTTTTTAATAAATATAAAGCGCGTATAATAACAAATTATAGGCAAATTCAAAGAAAAATTGAATGTAAAATCTTTTCAAATTTGACTACAATATGAGATGAATAAAGTTCATTATTATAGAATCTCGAACCAGGGGATTCACTCTTAAGTTAAACACAGATTTCAGGTTGGAGAAGATGGATTTCACAGTTTATCAATAAGGAAACACAAAATTTCTCTCATTTTTTTTTATTAAAATTTTTTGGCCAACCTGATACGCAACTTAAGTTTCGTCCTATTAGAGATACTCAGGGCCTCAATTTTAAAGAATCTTTCACTTTAGAAGATGTTCTAAAATTGAGGCCCTGATTATGTCAAATAGGACATAGAGTTGGCCAAAAAATTTTAATAAAAAATAAGAGAAAATTTGTGTTTCTTTATTTATAAACTGAGAAATCATTTTCTCCAATCTGGAATCCGTGTTTAACTTAAGAATTTTAATAAAAACTTATTGATATAAGCAGCTCTTATATTTTAACATGTGTCAAAATAAAGACACTCAGTCGCCTGGTAAGATGATAGCTGAAGAAGGCTTGTATAAAGCGACCAGAAGAAATGCAAACCTAAACTCCAATAACGCGTGGTCGTCGCACACACAAATAGAGAACCTCCAAGGTATTAATTTTCTTTTTATTTACTAATACTATATTTTTCTTAAGAATGTGAAAAAAAAATTTCAGAAATGTGTGTCAACAATTAATTGTCTAATGATAAATAACAGATTAAGAGGGATAAATGATGATAGATTTGGTCCATCGTTTGTCAATATGTTATAACTAACTGACCATAGTTGGTGGACGGCCATGTCCAAGTAGCGGACGTGGTGCTCTCATTGTCGGCTAATAGCTGTTGATGGTGCAGGTGCATCTCGCTCGGGGTCCATCCGCCCAAGCGAAACGGCGAGACGCGCTTCCACCGCGTTCGCGTTCTCGCCTCATTGAAGGCCAACCGTCAACTGACGGACGGTCGAGGCCTGGAGCATCGATCCAGCACTGCCACCCCCACCGACAACACCAACACCAAGCAAAACACGCGCCGCCTATGAACATTCGCCCCGTTCTTTGACCAATCAACGAGTATAATAAATAGCAACAATTATAGGCTAACACGAGGACTCTTTGACATTTAGATGACAGCTAATCCAATCAATTGATGATTAACTAACAATTTTTACTTTTTTTTTTATCTATTCATAATTCATGTTTGGGGAGTTGATTGAATATTTGAATATTTTCTTTTTAAAAAGTAGGATATTCCAAAAATTTAGAGAATGGGTTGGAAAATTGATTTAATTTAAAAATTCACAAACTAATGATTACCTCATTTTTTCCTCTTCAAGAAAAATGTAGTTTTGTGTATCTTTTAATCTCAGTATCTTTCATAATCTAATGCCAACTCGCTGAGTTTTTTTCGTTTATGTCCAAATTGAAAGTTCATTTTCTATTAAATCCCGACGATTGAATCGACGACCTGGAGGACAAAAATTTACATTTTTTTTAGTTTCAACAAGTAAATTGTTGGTCTCAACGATGGTCAAAATATATGAAATGATAATAAAATTTGTAATATTTTATTTTTCCTTTTTTTTTTCTTGTTCACAAAGATCTATGTTAGCAGATATAAAACTTTTTTTTTTCAATTTCCCTTTTTTACTATCAAATCATTCTCTTAAGGAAAACATAAAATATTCAAGGAATAAAAATATCCTTCCTTTTTTATGTATGTATAAGGATATAAATTTTCAAACTTTTATTTACATATTATTTGTATAAAATTTTAAGCAAACTTAAATAAGTAAAAATGTTGATTTAATGTGTTATTTTGATTAAAAGTCAACACCAGAGGTTAGCAAACTTTATTAGTTCAGAAACCACGAACTGCCTAAACCAAGGGTTCCCAGCCTTTTGATGTGCGTTTTCCTTAGAAAAAACGCTGAGGCCCAGTGTATATATATATAATTTTAAATAAATATACACAAGTGGGCCGTGGCCCACGAGTTAGGAGCCGCTGGCCTATACAATAGAAAAAGCAAATTTTACATTTTTAATTTATAAAATTATATTGTGTTTATAAATCTAAAAGAAATAAATATCGAGATTTAGAATTTTTCATTAAGAGATGATTTAGACTTTTATTAGTTGTTCTAGTTGATTGGTTTAAATATGTGTGAACCTTTTATGATGATAGTCTATATTCTATTTTGGGAAAACATCCAAATTTGTTTGGCACTTGCAACAAAGACAAAGTGAATTATAGTTCCACCAGTTGCATAGAATAAGAAAAAAATAAAAAAGGAAATTTATAAAAGACCATGAGAACAAATAATTTAGAAAATATCATACAACGAGAATTTAACTTTTTTAAAATGAACTATAAAAATATATGTTGAACAGTGATCTAAAAAATATTTTTAATGGGAAGTGAGTTGATCATCTGGAAAAATCTCAAATACAACGCATATATGGATCATAGGGGGTAATGCACAGTTGTATTAAACTATAGATCATTCAAGTAAATTTTTTATAGCTAAATATTTTTCAATCTATATTTTTTAATAAAAAAATTAGTATTCAAAATACTTCTTTCGGACTTAACTAGTCATAGACATATTTAACAAGACATGTGAGTGTTTTTCATTGATGAGGCCAAACACCCCATGGCCCTTGGGAATCGAACCCAGGATCTCCGCCTTCCGGGGCATAGGCGTGCTATCCATTGCACCAGGCCACAGGTCGAGGGTCCGGTGGCCTGGAGCAATGGATAGCACGCCTATGCCCCGGAAAGGCGGAGATCCTGGGTTCGATTCCCAGGGGCCATGGGGTGTTGGCCTCATCAATGAAAAACACTCACATGTCTTGTTAAATAAATTTTTTATAATTATATTGCAATAATAAATGAGAAGAGAATAGAGAATTTGGGCTCGGGATGAGAAAGATTGGCAAGAGAAAGGAAAAAGTCAGGAGAAAATTCCATGGAGAGAAAATATTGGTACTTAAATATGATCATAAAAAAGGATTATCATTTTAGAGAAGATGAATTATATTTAATTTAAAGAGTGACTGACGTGTCCCTATTGAATTATCTTATATATAGTGAATTTGGAATAATTCAACATAAATCTCTTAATTAAATATTGATACGGACTAGATAACCTGTGGGAATTTCTCCGTTATCTCAGAGCTAGCGTGATAAGAGCATAAGAGGTCCGGCCACGTCAGTCAGTAACTCAGTCATTTGGCAGCATGATGCGTATTCTGGTGGTGTGTCTTGTGTATTTGGTACTAGAAGTGATTGCCGATGAGAATCAAGGATTACGGTTATCTCCACCGGCTGGTCCGGTCCAGGGAAAAATTTTAAAATTGGAAAGTTGCAACGATCCAGTGAGGGCTTTCCTTGGTATTCCTTATGGGCAACCACCAACGGGAAAGCGGCGTTTCCAGGTTAAACTCTATTTATTAAAAAATGAAGCATGTTTCTTGGCTAATTAAGAGGAATTAGCGTAATTGATAATGTAGATTGGTACAAAAGAATAGAGCAATATAATATACAAGAGAAATAGTTGTTGGTGAAAAAGGACTTACATTTAACTAGTTTTGGTAACTAAAATTGATATTGATAGTGGGCGTTCCACTTTTCTTGGTGGGTAGTGGGAGTTTTGTTTTTATCGGTAAAGAAGCTACTTTCTTTTTTTTAAATTAAATGAATTTTTAAAAACATTGAAATGAAAGTATTGTTTAGATTAGGAAGTAATTATATTAGTCGGAGAGCTGGCGACAAAAATGGGCAAGAATTTTCTGAAAGCTAATATTTTCAGAATAGGTTGCATTTTAGTGATGGAAAGATACTCTAGAGTCAGCACTTGCAATACCGGGGCGTTTAGCGGGAATAAGCCGATAAAGTTGCTGGAAGATGGTTTTTCGCAAATATCTCGAAAAAATTTGATGGTTGTCACGATAGTTTTAATATATAAATTTTACCCCTCTAAATCTCCCGAACCGATCATTTTAGCGTGATTATGTACTAGACCATTTTTGTTTGTAATTTAATTTCGATTATTTTTGTATAAATGAATTTTTGCGGAAATCCGCATAGTTTTCGAGATATTTGCGAAAAACCATCTTCTAGCAACTTTAACGGCTTATTCCCGCTAAACGCCCCCGTATTGCAAGTGCTGACTCTAGAGTATCTTTCTATCACTAAAATGCAACCTATTCTGAAAATATTAGTCTTCAGAAAATTCTTGCCCATTTTTGTCGCCAGCTCTTTGGAATATATGCTTTAACTTTCTGTAATTCTTTGTTAATGCAAAGTTTAACTTTAAACTTTATAAATCACCCATACTCTAGGTATTGTCCTGTTTTTTTTTTTTGGTCATCATCAAATAATTATACCCAGTGGCTGTTAGAAAATTTTACTACTAGCAGAGGTACAAAGGACGGCGCTCGGTCAACTATCCCTGGACTAGACCAAGAATTTTGTCTATAAAACAAGTCACAGTAGAATTAGATTTAAAAATCTTCCAACCAATCTATTCATTGGTAGGCTGATGCATTTCAAGCTATCTATAAGATTAAACAGGAGAAGGAACAGGTGCAGCCAAAAATAAAAATCCTCCGATTTATTACATTCCAACGAGACGTTTCGGGATATTTTATTGATCCATCTTCAATTTTTCAAAAGTGTTAAAGTCCGGAGTTGGTCGTTTGTGCAATATTATATGTAAATTTATGTACTCCCTCCAACCCCCCCCCCCCCCCCCCCCCCCCCCCCCATAAGACCTGGTGAGTTGGCCCATCATACTTATTAAGTGAGAATGAATTAATTATTAATAAGTATGATGATTATTAATTATTAATTATGATGATGATTAATAAGTATGATGGGCCAACCTGCCAGCACATATGATACATAAATTTACATATTGCCCAAACGACCAACTAACAATTTTGAAAGACTAAAGATGGATCAATAAAATTAACCCGAAACGTTGGATTGTAATAAATCGGGGGCTTTTTATTTTTGGCTGCTCCTTCTCCTTCTGTTTATAGAAAAACAGACACTGACTTCATTGATTTATCGAAAGATTACCTTAATAAGTAAATATTTAAATGCTGGAATTATTTTTTCTTAAAAAATATAATTTTTAATTTTTATTAGAAATTTGAGATATTTAGAATTTGTTTCTTACAGGCTCCAGAGCCGATGGAACCCTGGAAGGAGGTGTATCAGGCAGTACGAGAAAGATCTGAATGTGCGCAGCTCAATCGACCGGAACGAGAATATGAGGGCGAAGAAGATTGTCTCTTCCTCAACATCTACACTCCACAGGTGATTTATTCTTCTCTTTCAATTGAATGTCATAATAACCTTTTCAGGCCAAATACGAAACACTGGATGATAATAGAATTAATCCATATTAGTATTTAGTAAATAACAAAGAAAATTTCTAGGGATTAAAAGAACTTTGTTTATAATGGAACAGGATGGCAGCCAGGAATCAAATTAGACAAAAATTTAAATTAATCTTTATTCAATTTTTTAATTTCAATCGCCGACGTTTTAGACGCAAATCGCTTTCTCAGGACGATTGATAGTCAGTACAATACAGATGGGTATATTTTTTTTATTTTTTTTAATAAAATAAAATCACACTTCAAGAATGTGTAATGTAATTTCAAAAGCATCACACATTCTTGAAGTGTGATTTTATATTAAAAAAAAAATACACCCATCTGTAATGTACTATCAATTGTCCTGATGAAAGACGCGATTTGCGTCCGAAACGTCGACATTTGAAATTAAAAAATTGGATAAAGATTAATTTAAATTATTGTCTAATTTAATTCCTGGCTGATATCCTGTCCATACTTATGACCTTTGTTTATTTTATTATTTATGCAAATATGAATAAGATATTTAATCACAGAAATAAAGAAGAATGAAGCCAGGCAGGAAGCCTCTATTATTAAATCAAACTCCTTTATTACAAAATTAATTATTAGGACAGACGAATTAAACTACTCTATTTTTAAAAAAAATCTTATACTTCTCGTGCCTAGGATCCCGGGTCTTCACGTCTCAAGAGAGAAAAATTTATTTTTCTAAATGGCCTTAGATGCCGAAAAAGACTTTAAATAAATAAAAAAAAAAAAAAAAAAACTTATACAACTAAAGATGGCAAAATAAAATTGGCCGAAACGCTTTGTAATAAAGGAGTTTGATTTAAAAATAGAGGCTTCCTAGGGGATGCGTTCATTTGTGACTGAATTCTAAACAGCCATTTTCTTTTGCATTACCACTATTAGTAAAAAGTTTCATTTCAGTCATGAAAATTGTTTCAAGTTTTCTTTCTAAATTATTTGAATTTAAGTTTAAATAAAAATTAGTTTAACTTACCTTAATTATATAATAAATCTTTATTTTCTGCACTAAATATGGATCAAATGTTGTAAAAATTCTTAAAGCCATTTTCTTGTTTCATCGTGGTAGAAAAATATTTTTTATCCTCTCGTAAATAATAATAAATATCGTAATGGGTGATAAGTAGAATTTTTGTCTGGTTCGTTTTATAAAAACACAAAAAGTTATAATCTACCTGAAATCTTTAAATGAATATCTGAAAAATATGAATAAAATAAATTTTTATTTCGACGAGAAGCCATAAGTAACAAGCAAAGAGTATAAAATATATTTTATACTCTTTGGCCACAAGCTGAGTGAAGCTTGAGAATGACGTAACTTCCTCCCGCCAATGACCTAGTGACAGTCAGGTGACAGTTTTCAAACGACCGTTTTTTAAATGGCAATAAAGTATTTTCAGCCATATTTAGAAAGAGTAAAAATCAAAATAATTAATAAAATTTTCAATATTAATCTGTTATTAATTGCATTAATTAGATGTTTAAAGAGAAGGCGATTAGCCAGGGAATAAAGCAGTTACTTATAATCCTGAATTGAAAACAACTTGAGTTCAAATCCACCTCATGACAAAAAATTATTTAACTCTATTTGAGATGCCTCCTCTCTCCTCCTGAGGCAGCAAACGAGAACCCAACTCAGTATTATACCCAAGAAAGTAACTCCTCAGAGTAACCACAACGTGTAAAGTCCGACACTAATGACTGAAGAAGTAAAGATGTTTAAAATAGGCCTAGCATCTCTCTTAGTATAGGATTGTCTTGACACAAGTACGTATATACATTTTTTTGCTATAATGTTTTGGATGGTTTGGAAGACCCACATCAATTTTAAGCAAATATTTTGAACATATTGCTACTCTCTCCTCTTATATATTATCAATCCCAAAGCCATTTATCATTTTACTATACCCTTGAAGAGAAACTAAGTAAACAACCAATCATGTTTGTAACATTGTTTTTTTTACTTTCTCTTGAATTAAAATGTATCGTACTGTCGGAAACTAAATATATGTCGACACAAAAAAATCTGGTGTGATAAGCACAGAACACAACTTTCGATTACCGAAGGTAAGAGAAAGTTGTGTGCTGTGCGACCAGTCACAACAGATTTTTTTAATATAAGGTCGTTTTTCAATAAATTTCTTGTCCGGGACGGGATGCGAACCCATGATCTTTGGCACCAGAAACTAATGTAGGTCAAGGGCCTGTTTGTAAGATTCCAAACCAAATTTTAAAATTTGTTCACCTAACTAATTTAAACCTTTTTAGGATGTTTCAGAGCCACTGCCCGTCGTAGTCCTCCTTCATGCAGGTAGATTCGACGCTGGTTCAGGAAAACTACTTAGTTATGGTCCAGATCAATTCATCAACAGTGGACAAATTATTTTTGTTTCTCTCAACTACCGAGTTGGACCCTTAGGTACAGTACATACCAAAGGAAAAATTAATTATCACTCCACCACACTAATACTTGTTATGACCGTGTTGAAGCATACATTTTTTTGATTTTGGATCTTTTTTAATTACATTGGATTTGTTTCAAGCAAAAAGTAGATATCCAAGGTTGTGATTATTTTTGGAATAAGACTTTTACTTTGACGAATATAACTATAATAATTTAATAGGAAAATGATACTTAAAAATTGTATCCCTTTTCTAAAGAATAACATTTTTCTAGGCTATTTGTCGACTGGTTCTCCAGTGCTACCAGGAAACGCCGCTCTAAAAGATCAAGTGCTTGCCCTCGAATGGCTCAAAAAAAATATTGATGTTTTCGGAGGAGATCCTAACAAAATTATCCTTTTTGGCGAAGAAGCCGGCGCAATTCAAGCACATGTTCTTCTCCTCGCCAAACCAGGTAATAAAAAGACTTTGTGGATTGTTTTATTTTTTTATTATATTCAAGACTCTATTCTACAAATTAAATATTCACTAAATTTATTTACCTAATCAAAATGATTCAAACTAATATAAATATAGATGATCTCTCAGCCTCTTAAGCTAGTCTGACGCTGCATTTAGTCTGGAAATCTCCGGTTTAAGGAGCTGGAAGAATATAAATATTTCTTTCCCCTTTCACAAATCTAGTTTTTTTTTTTATTCAATTTTCTTCCTTTACTTTTATTTAAGATTAGATAAAAGATTACGAAACATCCTGACACAATTATCTTATATTGAATTGAAATATCAATCAATCAAAGACAGTTACAGCCTTTTTGATACTTTTTTCTTTTCTTTTTTCTCTCTCTAAGAAATATATAAATAAACTCTTCACAAACAGTTGGGATTAGCGTCAAATTCAGAACAAAACTTCCATTATTTTTTTCTCTAGTCAAAAAAAAAAAAATAAGACAGAATCGTTATATTTTATTCACGTTTTCCATCATTTCAAATGGATTTATTTATAATAATATGATTAAGTTTATAATTTAATAATAATATTGTAATATGGCGATTCTTCCTTCTCCATTCACCCCTTTCCTGAGCTAATCTTTTCATCCCTTCGTATCTATTTAGTATTTATATTAATATTTTTCTAATTAAGTTGCATTTTGTTATAGACTATTCTTTTCCCACTATTTTATAAAGATATGGAATGTCTAAACAAAACTATTAATTTATTACAGAACTCGTGACGGCTGCTATCTCACTCTCTGGTTCTGCAATGAGTCCCTGGGCCTTTGTATCACCATCGATCGCCCGACGTAGAGCCTTCATTTTGGGCCAACGTATCGGTTGCCCTACGGTATCCGAAGAAGATGAGTCCGACGAAAAGGTGCAGGAGAAACTTGTACACTGTTTACAAGGTGCAGATCCAAAGGAAATCGTTACTCAAGCTAGGTCACTTTTGGTAAATATTTAATGAAATATATTTATGAAATATATAGTTTAGGAAAAATATGATGATTAACAAAACCAATTTACTTTTCACAAAAATACAAAATAAAAACAAAAAAAATAATTCAATGGAAAATATATTATGTTTCTATTAAAGCTTTTGTGGTTTAATTATTATGGGAGTTTTTAATTTTAGACCAAATTTTGTATTAATTAATTATTAAAAATATAAATACTCTACAACGTTTCAACTGCTTATACTGCAGTCGTTTTCAAGTACTGCGTACTTACTCCGACTTAAGTGTACTAACCTCTAAGGCACAGTGCGCTTTATATACAACGACGTCATCGTCATCTATAGTCATTCCTGTCTAAATTCATATGAACTAGCCTTTAAAGGGTCTCATATACTGGTGCCCGTCTCTCCTACAAACGAGCCAAATCCTCTAGTGTGTGGGATCACCTAGCTCGATCCGGCTCGTGAGAGCCCACATACTAGAAGATTTGGCTCGTTTGTAGAAGAGCCGAGCCGGACTCGCTGCCAGGCTCGCTAGTGTATGAGGCCCTTAAGGGACCGTTACGTGCATTTTATATACTACGACGTCAGTCTAACTTCATAGAAATGACTGTAGATGGCGCTGTCGTTTTTATAAAATGCACTTAACCGTCCCTTAGAGGTTAGTTCACTAGAGAAGAGCTAGTGCACAGTGCTTGAAAACAACTGTAGAATAAGCTCAACTTTGTACTATTTATATTTTTAATAAATAATTAATACACAATGTGGACTATAATTAAAAACTGTCATAATAATAAAAACATATAATATCCACAAAATAGTAGGAAAGAAAAAATTAAAAATAAATTGACAAACACACTCCTCACTCGGCTAGGCCATAATCCTATCAAATCTTCCAACTTTTGTCTTTCTCTCATCTATTATTTCTCTCTGATCACCTTTGTCCCACCATTTTATCTATTTTTATTTATTTTTTTTTAATTCTTTGAGAATATACATATAATCATACCTATATATGGGATAAAGCCTCTGGGAACAGGCATCTCAAAATCTTTCTTACCCTACACTTGGCTTTTTTGCTGTTCGTTCTCCCATCCGAGCTAGAATTTCGGCCCATTTTGGCCTTCGTGGTTTGATTATTCTAACAATATATCCCCCTTCATGCAACACGCGATTAAGTAATCTATGCAATTCTCAAGTTTACTTCAATATATTTCTCAAGTACGTTTCAATATTATTTTAATCTATTTTTGCCTCATTTTGTTAGCGACCAGCTTTCTTCTTTCTCTAAATGAATTTTTTTTTTCCACATGAAAACTTCATTATCAAGCCCAGAGAGTTGAGAATTCAAATTAAAAATCTGCTGCCCTTCAAACTTTATTTGTTCTATTTCTCCTCTATTTAAATGAAATCTCAAACGTTATTAAATCCCTTGACAAAAACAAACAATAGTAATAATATTCATTCTCTTTGTATGTTTGTTTAAATGTTTGTCTGAGAAATTTGATGAAAATCGAGGAGGCAACGGTGGATAAATAAATAAACGGCGAGAAGGAGGAACTCAAACGAAACACACAATCCTAAAATGATTTATTTAAGGTGGTTTCAAATGTCAATTTAATTTGGAGAAGCTAGTTACATTTCGATTATCCGAGGTAATAAATTGTACGGATAATCTATATAGAAAGGGTGCAGTATATATATCATTTATGCTTCCTCAAGAAGTTTCTCTATTTGCATATTGGTTAATATTAAATAGAGATTCATCTCTTCCTATTAAGAAAGAATAGAACCGAGAAATTGTATGTTATACACCCCCCCCCCCCCCCCCCCCCCCCCCCCCTTTTTTTCCTTTCCCCCCCCCCCCCCCTTTTTTCTGTTCTTTTTTTTTTTCCCCCCCCTCCCTCTCCCCCCCCCCTCTTTTTTGGGGGGTTTTTGGGGGGGGCCCCCCCCCCCCCCCCCCCCCCCCCCCAAAAGAGTTTTTCTTCCCCCCCCCGGAGGGCCCCCCCCCCCCCCCTCCCCTTGGGGGGGGGGGGGGTTTGGGGGTATTACGGGGTTGGTGAGGGTTTTTTATAAAAAAATATTTTTATTTAAAAAAACCCCCCTCCCGGGGTTTTCAATATATTATACGTTTATCTAGGGACATAACACAGTAAGAGTAATAAAATTATGATGAAAATGATTTTTTATTTTTCTGCCAAAAACTTAACTTTTATTTACTTTTCTTGTATTATCTCTAACTCAGTGTTTCTCAAACTATGTGTAGCGACACAATAGTGTTTCGCAATCAAGCTTCAGCTGTGTCGCAGAAATATTCTGTAATAATTTTCTCCCAATAAATTCTAATTTATTTTAAAAGAGAATAACTACAATCAGTAAAAGAGGAATTAAGAGATAAGTCCCCGAAAAAAAAGTTTGTTCTCTACATTAGTTCTACCCATCGCATTAAAAATTTATATTTTTCTTTAAAAATTATAATTTGTTATATACAGTGGACGCCACAATTAACTCCCCACCTGGTATCTAGATGCTTTTCTTCTTCATTTTCATTAAGGCCTGGGGGGGTTTTTTTTGGGACTTTCCGCCGCCCCCAATTTAAAAACTTTCAACCCCAAATTTTTTTAATTTTAAATATTTATAAAATATCTACAACTTATAGAACCTTTTTTTTTTTTTTAAAAAAAAAAAAAAATATTTTAATAATATAAATAAAAAAAAAAAAAAAAAAAAAAAAAAATCTAAAATTTTAGAAGAATTAAATTATTATTATTTTTGTTAAAAAATCATTAATTTTTTTTCTTTAATTAATTAGATGAAAAGTATAGAATAAAATACAATTTTTCTTTTTTTTTTTTATGGGGAAAACACACCCCCTCCCTCTCCCCCCACAAAAACCCGGGAGAGAAAAGCTTTCTAACACCTTTTCGAGACGCGCACCTTAAAAGAAGATGATTTATTTATTACTAAGCAAAGGCTCCACTCTCAAGCAGATCAGACACTTGTAGCGCCCACTGTACAAACCTCTTTACAATTATTAATATTTTTTTCTCACTTCGATTGTTTAAGGATTGGCAGACAGTATATGGTGGTACTTTCGTGATGACATTGGAGAGCCAGGGCTCAAAGGATCCGGTCCTTCTAGTGGAGCCACATCTTTTAGTTGAGTTGGCATCGCAACCCAAACCCTGGTTGGCGGGAGTTGTCAACAATGAAGGACTTCCTCATGTTCTAGGTAAATTTAGGGCCGCAGACAAGGGGAATGGTTGAAGTTTTGAAAGTTCTAATGAAAAAAAAATTTAAATTATTTTCATTAACTTTTGAGGAGGCAAGTGGCTAAATGGGAAAAGCTGCGGATTACGGTTCTGAAGTTTCAACAATACTCGGGTTCGAGTTGAGCTTGCCGCAAATAATTCAACATAGCCTAAATCTCCTCTTAGGGTAGGGATATAATCTTATTCTACAGACACAAAGAGCCACACACCTCAAGCCCAACCGGCCTTTGGCGGTAACCATTTAAGGGCACCCTGTGAAGTTAAATCATTTCCTATCTTTAACAACTACTAACTTCTGTGTATTATACAGCTCTTGGAACCGGTAAGCCTCTTGGTGGTCCTGGATAAATATAAATGTCATATACTAAATATTTTAAAATGAGAGTGTGGATTTACTAAATATTTTATAGACTAAATGACTGTAATGAGACTGTACTTCTTAATATACCCGCAAAAAGTAAATTAAAGAGAAAATATAAAGTAAATTGCCCTCGGGGATTGGTGTAGAGGTTAGAGTCCTAACCTCGTTTACCAAAAGTCGCGGGTTCGGACCCCAGGCAGTCCGATGATTTTATTTAAGCCATTTGGATACTATGGGATACCATTGGGGAGCATTTGCCCCCCCCCCCCCCCCAAGGGCTCTGATTTTTATAAAATTTTATATTTCAAATAAAATACTCCAAAATACATCTACGAGTATACAAACTGTACAAAAAAAAAAAAATGATTGCCCCCCCCCCCCCCCAAGAAAAAAATTTGCCCAAAAAATTTTCCTCAAAAGTTTTTGTTTAAAACCTTATCTAATTTATTATTTTCAATATTGGATTTTTTTTTTCAGATATTCTCGTTTACAAACAAGTTGAGAACAATTTGAATAAGGATCCTGTCAAATATCTTCCTCTCTTTCTTGGCTTAGAGGATGAAGACATGGAAGATTATGCTTCGCATTTATGGTTCTATTATTTCGGGAAAACAATTGACGTTTCTCGAGCTACACTACCTGATATGGAGAAGGTAAGCCATTCAAAAAACTCGAGGTGATTTATCGAATTTGATATTTATTCCTTGTTTAGCCTATATTTTTGATGTAACAGATATATTTCTTGAAAAAACAATTATTTCATAATCTAATTTTTAATACCGTATTTTTATTCAGCTGGTGGGTGATGCGTTAACTGTGGTTGGTGTCACTCAATCCGCCATCGATCTTTCATCCCACGATTATCCTGTCTATCTGTACCGTTTCTTCTATAACCGACACCGAAATCGCAAGCCAATGCCGAGTATGGGAGTCCCACAAGGAGCCGACGTTCGTCTTCTTTTTCCTTGGACTTTGGACACAAAACGTTTCGAACCTCAAGATGTTGAAAAGGATATTATTGGCAAGCTCTTGGCGCATATGCTTAATTTCATAAGCACAGGGTAAATATTTTTTATTAATTCATCATTCCACGCAAATCATAATTCTTTCATAATTATTAACAAATTCTGTCTGAAATTAATTAATATTCTCTTAAGGCGCTTCGGGAGGCAAAGCTGTTCGCATATTTTTGCCGATAAGATGGCGTTAAGGGCCTTAAAAATTTAACCAAAAAGCCCAACTATGACAGATGCAGGATGGCTTTTAATAATGAATAGTTTATAAATATTATTATATATTATATATCATTTATAACAGCATAAAAATATATAAATATTACTTTATTAGTTATCTGATAATACCGGCTGTTAGATTAGCCTGCCATCTTTTGCTAGAGTACTGAACTATCTGGCCGTAATTTTTAAATAAATACGAAATTTATTTTTGACTTGGTCACCACTTCACTGTGCCCTCGTGAAGTCCCTTAATATCTAAACAAGATGTCCCTTCCCTTAGCATAGAAATAAAATTAATTTTTTTTTTTCCTAGGGATCCAAATGACAAGGAACTGTCCGAGGATGATCCCGAATATTGGCCTGCACTTTCAAAGTCCATTAAGGAAGAAAATGGTCGTGGATTTCAATTTCTCGAAGTCGATGTCAAAAGTGAAATCAAATCTGGGGAAAATTTCTTTGCCGATCGGATGCTTTATTGGAATATCAATTTATATGGGAAACCTATACATGAAATAAAACTTAACAGGACAAAAAAAGACCATGATGAATTATAAGTGTTTAGATATTAAATTTTATTTAGAAAAAGATATTACTATTTCAAAAAGAATTAGAATAGATCTTCATTTTTTTTTTTATTCTTTTAAAGAAAACTTTGCTACAATTTTTGTCTTGCTAACTGAATTTTTCTAAATTGATTTTTTTTAACTTTAGATTAAAGTAAGACTTAATAACTTAATTTTAACTTTTTTTTTATTTGTTAAGGTCTTTTTCGGCATCTGAGGCCATTTAGAATTGATTTTATTTGATACCATAAAGCGCTGAAAAAAATTTATTTTAATAATGTCGAATGCCGAAAAAAATCTATTTCTTTTATATAGAAGAAATAAGTACTTTTAATTGAAAAAAAAAAAAAAAAAAATTGTAAATATTTTATTTTCCTGTAGGCTAATCTGTGATGAATTTGTTGTCTGACTAAAAGCAATTATAGTTCTTATTAACATTTTAGAAATGTAATTTCTGAATAGACTGAGAATAACAATTCTAGAGAAGATTTTTGAAAAGATCTTCAAAAGAAAACAGCAACAATAAATGACAACCCTACTTCAAACTATTGCAATAATGTGATAAGACTTGACTTTTTTACATTAATAAAAAATAAAGATGTTTTATTATTCTATTTAAAAAGACTTATTTTTTCGATCCTTTCATATTCTAAACCAAGTTTCTATCTTACATAATTACTCAGTACCTCACATCTTTTTGAATTGATAATGTTAATTTAGAAGAGTAACAGCTGTAATCCAAAATGTACACAATTAAGTCCCCACCTGGAATCTAGAGCCTTAAGTATATGGTATATAGTGAAATAATTTTAAATTTGAAAAGGTAAAATAAAATCATCTGTACCAGATTTTATTTTACCTTTTCGGTCATTAAAATTATTTCATTATATACCATATATTATACCATATACTTGAGGCTCTAGATACCAGGTGGGGACTTAATTGTGGCGCTCCCATATAGAATATATTTATAACGTGCGTACTGTACAAAGGACAATACAATATAATAAGTGGTTGAATATACACAAACACTAAAAATAATAAATAACAATAAATCAAAAATATTTTTATTATTTTAATAAAAGACCACGATAAATTGTACGCACATGACTATTATATCTAAATCGTTTTTTTTTTAATTTTTTTATTAAAAATTGGGACATGGATCTAGAATACAGTGTCTCTTTTTAATCATTTTTCTTGGACAAGGTCTCCCTCCATTTTGTGGCTGGACCTGTAAAATTAAATATATTTGAGAAATGTTGGGTGCAGATCACTGAGATGGGATTATTTATATTTTATTCTATATGAACTACCTTAATATTCCTGAATCTAATTCGATGTCCAGTCCCACAAGTTACGGAGCATTCAGTCCAAACCGACCAATCAGTTACCATGCAATCCACTTTTGGAGCAAAATATTGCCGGGGGATGTATTCTGTAAAAAGAAAAAGTAATCAATATTTTGAGCAAAGTATATATAGACGATGTTATGCATGAAGGAACCAAGCGCCATAATGATCGAAATTGAGATAAGACCGCCATCTTGTAGGGAAAAATAAGATATTCTTATTTATTTAAATCACAACATTATTTTTTTTGCATAAAACAAGAAAAAAAAATTGCCATTGGTTTTGTTTACAAGTGTGTATGAAATGCCCCTTATCTCAGATTTAGGTTAAGGGCGCTTGGTTTCTTCATGCATAACATCGGCCATGTCTTAAAATCTATGAAAATAATACCCAAAAATAGAGATCTTTACCGTTTTCTTGAACGTCAGCTTCCACTGCTGGTTGTTGAATATTTTCATTTTGACCATGCAGACAAGTCTCTTTACATTCAGCCTCAGTTAAGAAATTGTTTCTGTTGCCTCGACATCCTCCATAAATGAATGATCGACAGACACCCTGGTCGAAAGCCCATCTCTCGAAATAACCACGACATGCACCAGCAAGCACCGGCATCGAACACACCTCTGTCAAATATTGTAAATTCTTTTATTTTTAGATAATTATTTATTTGTTTATGAGAAACTTTATTACGTTTAGCAGAGCCTGGACTAACTCGGCACGAAGTCTGTTCAGTGCAGGGTCGTTGTTGAATAAGCTCAACTCTTTCGCTGCAACGTTGTTGTTCCTCGGCTGCGACGAGCAAAAGTCGAGTACGGAGTTTGACACCTTTATCACAGGTCGCCGAACATGGTGACCAATCGGACCAGTCAGTCACCGGACACTCGGGATCCAACTACACCCAAAAATCAGAATGAATTTTTCCACCTATTATGTATATATATATATATATAAAGATATACCGGTATGATCAACTCTTTAGTCCATTTTCAATTAAAATGAGTTTTGGGGTTTTAAAATATTTTATTTATTTATTTTATCAGGGGCGTATATAAGGGGGGAGACCGAGGGAGCCCGCCCCCCCCCCCCCCCCGAAATTTCCCAAACACATATACATATATAGGGATATACAGACATCAGCGCAACAAATTTTTCTGCAGGATGGAAAACTTTGGCTCCGCAAAGAAAAAAAATGTTCCGCAAAACAAAAAAATGTTCCTCAAAAACTTTGGGACTTTCCAGGGCCCCCGGAGGATTGCTGGTCCCATGCCCCCCCCCCCCCCCCCCAGATCGAGGATGGCTGGTCCCATGGCCTACCCCAGCCAAATCCCCTAGTTAGGCCCATGTTAATCTGTGATAATACCCTGCACAGATCAAACACAGATACCCTGCTCATTTGCTCCTCCAGTCGTTCTCCAACTCCAGCCAGCGTAATTGGTTAAAATTGTGGCCTTCATTCCAACATAAATAAAAAAAAGTTATTTAAAAATTTGTCAAAATTCCCTAAACATAGGGGCTACCAAAATTTATATTCCACAAATCCTTTCTCTCGTTATAATATAAGTTAGCATTAAAAATAAAAGGAAATTGATAATATGATTTTAAAAAAAAAGTTCAGGAGATGGATTTGAACTCGCACAAGTTTGATTACGTGAGGATAAAAAAAAATGTCAACCATTTAGCCAACTCAGCCACCTTTGAATTTATTTAACAAGTAAAAAATAAGCCATATAAAAAACATTGAATAAAACCCTTAATAAAAAATTTTTAATATTACACATATGATACATCATTTTTTACTACGTTTTATGAGGAATAAAAATCTATAATCAACATTTTAATAGCATAGATAGTTTTCAAATTATTCAATGCAAAAACGTTAACATTTGAATGTCTTAATGTAATTAAACCAAAAACTCTATATAACATATGATATATGTTTTTAATTCTTGAATTCCCCCTGATTCCAAAAAACTAAAGCCCTTTTAATTATATGATCTAATTTGGAAGTTATTGGCGATCAAAGTTACGCTTATTTTCGTCCTTAATGACATCAACAGACACTCAATTCTATATTTTCGAAAAAACATATTTACCATTGTCTGATTAAAACCAAATTTTTACCAGAGATTTATAATTACAAAATGAGTATTTTTCTAAAGTTTCATTGAGATTGGTAAAGAAATAAATAAAATATTGACTATTTTGTAAATTAAGTTTTAGAATTTGGGATCTCAGATCAAGCCTAGACACGGTTCATAGAGCGCTCTCTTTACCCATCCGGGATCCCGAATTCTAAAACTCAATTTACAAAATAGTCAATATTTTATTTATTTCTTTACCAATCTCAATGAAACTTAAGAAAAAAACTCATTTTTTAATTATAAATCTCTGGTAAAAATTTGGTTTTGATCAGACAATGCTAAATATGCTTTTTCGATAATATGGAATTGTGAGTGTGGATGTCATTAAGGTCGAAATTAAGCTTATATTTTCGACCTTAATGACATCAACTTTGATAGCCAATAACTCCCCAATTAGATCATATAATTAAAAGGGCTTTAGTTCTCTGGAATCAGGGGGAATTCAAGAATTAATTACATGTATCATATGTTAGATAGAGTTTTTGGTTTAATTACATCAAGGCATAAACAATCTGACGTTTGCCCATTGAATTATTTTAATACTATGCATCCTATGGAAATTTTTATTATAAATTATTAATCAGCATAAAAAGTAAAGAAAAATGATATGTCATATGTGGAATATTAAAATTTTTTTAATACTTCTTTTATTTCATGTTTCTTAAATAGCTTATTTTTCCTAAATACAAATAGACAAAGTTTGGCTCAAGCGGTTAAAGTGTCCTCAAGCAATCTATATTTTTTTCCATTCTCACGTAACCAAACTTCGCCAGTTCAAATCCATCTCTTGCACTTTTTTTTTTAATTTTTTTATACCTCATGTGAGAGGGAGGGGAGGGGGCCTAACGTATTAATTTTTAAAATTTTATATTCAAAATAAAATTTAATTCCCAAAATAATAAAAACCTCGTAACCATTGAGGAAATGAACTAGGAGGTTGAAATTTTATATTTAAATTAGGCACCCCCCGAACTCATGTAAATAAGCTTTTAAACAAAATCGGCCAAAAAGTACTAGTACTTTACTGATGTACTTTTTTAGTTTTTTCGATTTTCTCAAAATTCGCTCCAACGATTTTTTTTTTTTAATTCATAAATCAACTATTTTTTAGATGCTCTTTAAAATGTATATTCTCATTTTGCAGGTGAAATCTTCTGAAGAGCACTTTACTCTTGTTCTTCATAGGAAAGACAAGAGAAATGGTAGCCATGGTAACATAATTTATAATCTTTTTCTTTTTATTTTATTTTATTTTTGTTGCTGAATCATCCTCGAAATTCGTTCTTTTTTTTAAACAACACAGCACAGAACTTTCTCTTAAAAAAAAAAATAAAATTTAACATTAATAGATTATTTTTCCCGCCCATTTGAGATTTATTATCTCAAAGATAGTTGCACAAATTAATTGACAGAGGTCAATCAATGGAGGTCAACCGAGATCAGCTGCAAAAGATGTTTGTCTTTATATTCATTTGTCTTTTCGTATAAATTTCATTTTGTTAAAATTTTTATTTATTTTAATATTATTAGGCACATGAGCAGTTTAAGAATTTATACTAGGCCTATAACTCTAATATGCATAATTTTTACTTTCTTTTTTTTTTGTTTGGGGAAGGAAAGAAAACAATTTCTCATTTTACAGTATTTTTGGACCAGGTAAAAAAAAGAATGCTTCCTCCATTTTAATTATTTAATTACAAGTTTATAATTATTGAATTTATTTATTTGTCAAATGGAGTGAACGATGTTTCTTTATAATTTTTACAAAATGGCGGTTAAAGCATTTTCTTTGATTTACTCCATTAAATAATTAAACTTGTATTATTTTTTTTTTAAGTGTTGAAATTAAAAGAGAATCTGGAGGATGAAGAAAATTCTTCCAAAACGATTTCAAGCTGACTGATCTATCCTTGGGTTCAATTCACCAGTCTATGATAAATATTTGAAAAGAATTTCATTGCAACGATGGACTCTGCCTTTATTCTACGGAGCAACCTGGTATTTATTTTTCAAATATACACTCTCACCGAAAAACCGATTAAACATACCAACAAAAATTTTTAATTCATTTAAAGAATAATAAAGTAATCAACTTTTGAAGGGATTATCTATGCGGGGCTAAAATTAATCCTTATTTTACTTTCAAGAAAATTAAACAAAGAGGCAGTTAGCAGCATTGAAAGAACCCTTGGGATGCTACAACTTGAAGAGAATTTCCGGGCCATCATCGTCTATCATTTGAAGACACACAACAATATTTGCATACATGTGGGTTTAGTATTATTACAAATGTGGATTTTATAGCTGGATAATCGTTAATAGGTAAATAAAAGAATAGCAGCTAAAATATATGATTGAGTTATTGTTTGTATTCCTATATTGACAACCGGCAAGCTCTGAGGATGGTCTTGACCAAGACCGAAACGTCAGCCTAGTGGGCCAATAAATGAAATAATTTTAGCTGCTATTTTATTTACCTATTTAGTATTATTATAATCTAAATATTTGATGTTCGACAGATGAAGGAGCAGGTGCAGCCAAAAATAAAAGCCTCTAATTTAATACTATTCAACGAGACGTTTTGGGTTCATTTTATTTACACATCTTCATTCAGTCCTTCAAAATTGTTAAAGTCCCAGAGTTGGTCAATAGGGCAATACATGTAAATTATTTAAGTATCATATGCCTTGGCCAGTTGGGCCATCGTGACCAACTCCGGGACTTTAACAATTTTGAAGTACTGAAGATGGGTAAATAAAATTCACCCGAAACATCTCGTTGAATTATTTAAATTTAAATCGGAGGCTTTTTTTGCTCTTTATCCTGTCTATAGAAAAACACCCACTGACTTCATTGATTTATTTGTTGTTCTTCAATAAACTCTCCCGTCTGCAGTTTTTGGCCGATTTTGATCAAAAGCTTATTTTCTCACTTCAGAGGGGTGCCTAATTTTAATATAAAGTTATTGATTCAATATTAACACAAATCTCCTTACAGTCAAAATGATGCTCCCAAATTCTGGCGCCCCCTTAGAGCGGGCGCTGACGGCACAGCCACTATAATACTTTGTGTCTATCACGTTGATTATATATGGAACAGTTCTATTAAGATATCTAAATTAATTGTAAAATTGATTTTGATTATTAGTTTACTACATTTTATTTTTTAAATTCTTTTGTATATTTTTTATGCCCCTGGGTCTCAGTGCCCCTTGACCTGCTGCGCCCCTCCGCATTGCGGTGTCAACGGGGAGAGTTATTTACGCTCCTGTTTGCTAGGCTTAACTCAAAAATTGAATTTTCGGACTTTCGCCATTATGATTCTCAACAGGTGATATTCTTGTGTGTACAATGGTAAATAACTTTGAGGCTCGATTACACAGCCTTTAAAGGACTGACAATGAACGAATAAAATGGTCCGAAACATCTGTGGCTGAGGCATTCAAAGGTTTCTTTCATTGCTTTCACTTCTTCACTAATTTTCAAAACTAAACAGCCATTTCTTCAAAGATCTTATTCTTTTAAGTTAGAAATGAAATTCTTCCTGATCTTGATCTTGAAATTTAATTGAAATAAAAAAATAAATAAACACAATACATTTACCCTCTCTGGAGGCCCAGAGCATAAAGCCAACATACACTTGCGCTTGTCGACTAGAGGTACTCCAGGACATTTTTTATTTCCCATTCGATCTAAAAAGTGTCTGGTTCGCATTTCAAATCCAGCTCCGCAAGTCACTGAACATTCCGACCAAGGCGTCCAATCCGAAGTTTGACAAATTCCATTGTTTTGCAGATTCGTATCCAATAAACCATTAGCCTCATCATCCTCATCCCCTCTGAAAAATATTGAATATTGTAAAACATTTTAAATATTTTATTTTTCTGTAACTTTTTATCGAATAACTTAAGAAATTTTCAATTGTTTCAGATTGGGGAATTCGCTTTCCAGTTAACATTAAAATAAATAACTTACGGGCAAGTGGGGAGTGTATCTGAGACACACATTTCTTTGCTAACAAGTTGTCGATCACAGCTCAACATTTTCGCTTTGGCTTCCATTCGGTAAGATCGAGTTCGCATTCTTAGACCTTTCCCACAGGAGACCGAACATGGCGTCCACGGCGAATATTCCGTTACTTGACATTCGGCTAGAATCATAGACAAAATATAAGTTAGCTTAAATTTTGTTTGTTCCCATTTTTACTAAAAAAAAAATCATTAAAAACTAACGCACGTCTTTCTGAGTCCTCCGTGTTTTCAACTTCATCAATGGTTGTTTCGGCTAGTAATTGATCTAATGTAGGTTCATTACAGTCTTTTTGAATGATTTTATCCCGAAAGAGGTACAGTCTTGCAATGGGAGGTACTTCACCTCCTCTTGGATCATAAAATGGCGATCGAGGATCTTCAGGATAGAGAGTAGTGATGCGTCGAATTTTCTCTTTTGGATTTGTTGGCTCATTTGGTGACTAAAAAAAAAAAAAAAAAATATGAATCAATAAATTATACACTTTTTACTTCCTCTTAACTCTATATATTAAAATATATAGTCAGAGAAAGTATAGGATTCATGACAAAAATTCGATGTCGAGATTTTGATGGATATACAGGTTTTGAAATACCCTGAATCCAAAAAAGTGGTTTTCGCAACATAGTCTTTTTGTCTGTGTTCAATTTTAACTTTTAATCAATATCGGCCAAAAGTCGACACAAAAAAATCTGGTGTGAAAAGAATAGTATACAACTTTCTCTTGCCGAAGGGTAAGAGAAAGTTGCGTGCTGTGCGACCAGTCATAGCAGATATTTTTTTATAGGATGCTTATTCCCAACAAACTTCAAATGCAGTGTTTTAAAATTTTAATAAATTTCGAGACATTGCTTTACTCATTCATGAATTAGAGATTTATGTCGTTGGCCCCAACAATTTATTTGAATTAAATTCCTCTTTAAATGAAAAGATTTCTACCCTTTGATGGGCTCTTATAAAGATGCCATTACTTTACCATATAAGTAATTCCGCTATCAGTTCCAGCATCGTAGGGAAATAAATCAATAGTTTTGGATTCTAGCCAAGTGCAATCCTCTAGGCAAAGATTAAGATCAGAAACGCCAAGAATCCAGTCAGGAGTTGGACCTGAAACAAAAACAAAAAAACAATTGGAAATGGCTTCATTTTAAATACCTAGATATCTCAACAATATTTATTAAAATAAAAATAAAAAAAAAAAATTATTATTTCAAGAGTGTTTCCACCAATATTTTTTAAGCTAAAGGTGTTGATATACATCGAAGGTGTAATAGATAAACTTTTTTTGCTCTCTTAAAAAAATTTCGTTTTATTTAAATTCAATCTTTTCACTTTTTACTTTTAGGGGTGATCAACAAGTTCAAGAACTGATTTAAAAATTTATTAAATAAATTTACAAGTTAGTGAACATTATCTCCTTCAAAGTTCTCTACTTGGGAAGCTATACAATTTTTCCACCGCACGAAGGACTGTGAGAGACATCCCAGCTGTTCAGCTTTTCCGGCGATTTTTTTATACTTTCGCCAGTACTACCCTTTTAAGGGACTTTAAAACATGAAAAGTCCCCAGGGTCCAGGACTGGTGCGTGGCCTCTGGGAAATAACCGGTGTGGCGTTTTTTGTGAAATAATTGCGAATGGGTGATGCAGAATAAACAAGCGCATTGTCATGGTATAGAACCCTTCGTACATTATTGCATAAAAACGTCATGACTCTCATCCCCCAACCAAGAGCGGACCCAGAGGAGTATTTTTTTTTTTTTGGGGGGGGAGGTATTTGACTCAATTCATAGAATTAAAGAAAATTCGCCGTAGGAGTTGAACAGAATTCCTGAGCGACAAGTGACTTCTCACGGTCTTTCTACAAATGGTAAAGACGGTCCGTGTATTCCTGAAGAAAGGAGAGCACTTTGAAAGGAACATTGTCCAATAACTTGTAAATTTTCAGCCCCCTGGAACTTTTTGATCTTTTAAATCTGTTAATAATATATTCGTATTTGTTTTTCCTAGGAAAGAAGCATATTTTATACTCACCGAGCATGGACACTAAAGAAAGGAGATAATGACGTTTATCGACACGGAAACTCCCAGTTGTATTCGAATTGACATGCGGATACCAGAGGCCTGTTGCTTTTATTAATGTTCTTAAATGTCGACTCTAGAAATGAAAATAAAAAAACTCATGAGAAGGTCGTTCTTAACAAATTGAGAATGTAAGTATGGATATTACAATATACACTGCAGCGTCAAAAATAACATAATCTACCCTAATGACACTCCAATTTAAGAAACATTTAATATGAAATATCTTATACATTTCTAAACAAAAATAACACAAATACAAATCATTTTAATCAATTAAATACAATTTAAATAAAATAAAGAAAAATATATCAATTTTCAATTTGAGGGACAAATCGACATAATCTCAATGTTTTGTTGGGTATTAATTAAAAATTTTGTTTTTTTATTAGAATTTTCGCCCTCGGGGCTTGGTGTAAACGTTAGCGTGCTAACCTCGTATACCAAAAGTCGAGGGTTCGGACCCCAGGCAGTCCGATGATTTTATTTAAGCCATTTGGATACCAAATGGCTTAAATAGAAATGCCTGAACCTCCAATAGATATTTTCAATACAACTGTTATCGTCAAAAGTCTTATATGGCCTGAGTTGCCGAAAAGACTGTGGACGTGTGTTGACTGTGAGTGTGAATGAGAAAAAAAGTGTGAATGTTTAAAAAAAAAAAATAATAAAATATTAGAATTTTCAATAAAATAGACAGAGAAAAAACTTAAATGGAAAGATTATTTTAAAATTTTAGAAATTTGGCGTTAATAAAAATTTTTTCAACATTTTTGTCTTTGTTTTGATTAAATTATAATTATTTATTAAAATGATATGGATTTGTGTTAAATTTACTTAGAAATGTTTAAGTATTTCATACTTATAAAAAAACATCTTAAAAAAAAAAAAGAAAAAAATTATATAATAAGAGGGAGGGGGGGGGGGGGGGGGGCCCCCCGCCAAAAGGAAAGGCCCCGCCAAGGTTTTAGTTTAATATTTTACAGTATCATTAAGATGATTAGAAAAGGTCTTTTTCAGTAGATAGAGTGTTTCGCTATTTTTCAGGCACAGCGTATATTCTTTTCTTTAAAATCATTTTTTCATAATGTTTTTATAATTTTATCGAATCTCTTAAATAAACAATTCTTAACCCTCATGAATATGTATTATGTAAATTATTCAACAATTTGATAAATAAAATAGAATCGCTTATTGATTTTCCATCTAAAGAAAAAGAGGGATAGATTAAGGATGACCCTCACCGCTTGCCTGAGTTCTTGTTCCATTCCTCGGACACTTCCCCATTCGGCAACTTGTTGAAGGCCATCCGTAGCATAGCCACCTTCCTTCCACATTGTATAATTAGGGGTATGACTAGCGCCAATTACATCGCTGAAATGTGTAAGCCAAAGACTTGTTGGGAAATCTTTAGGGTGTGTTTCGTTTGACCAAAGGCCTTCAAAAATGAGACGATATTTTGCCTCATCACAAGCGCAACATTCATTTGTATTACTACTGGTAGACTTTTCGTTAGAAATTGTCAATGGTGGTCCTCTCCTTGGTGGAATCACTTCGCAGAGTTCTCGAACAAGACCGCCATCGTCTGCATACCAGTTGTCTACATTTTCGAAAATCATTGCTCTAAAAAAGAAATGATTTTTTTATTAATTTAGAGAGAAATTATTTTTTAGTCATTACTTCAAATTTGAGATATTTATCAAATAAAAAATTATCCATTTGTAAAATTATTTATATATTTTTTTAAAATTAATAAATAATGACAGACTTAAAAGTGACGCAGCCGGAGCCTTTAGGCGGAGCTGTCCACATGACCTGGACCTCTGTTTTGGGTAGAGTGTCGGCTTGTGTTACGGTGTTGACGCACCATTCTGAGAATGAAGTAAGTCCATCTCCAAACAGCTGGAATGATCCCACGCGTTGAGGGCTTACCATTTTCTGGAACAAATTGACCTTGTTATTAGATTATCGACAAGGCCCCAAGGAATAAACATGGGAGAAGGTCCAATTATAAAACTTGCCAATAACATATCGACGTTCCAATTAGCAAAGTGCCTAACTCCATTTTTGTTTATTTTTCAAGAGAGCCAAAAAACATTTCATTGTCATTGTTAGAGCCACTGTTAAACACTTTTCGTGAGGCAACTTTTCGAACTGAAAAATTTGAATTACGCTCTTACCCAGTTCAGGGCATAAGGAGAATGATATTTTTCAACAGAAAATACAAAAAAATGATTTTCGAAAAAAGTGGAGTTAGACGCTTTTCTTCTGAGAGCGTCGATATATATATATAACATATACATAGTGTCATATAAAGCAGAAAAAAATAGTATAACTAATACATACTGTAGCTTCGACCATTTTTCCTCTTCAAAAGATTTAAAGGGCAAAATGAGAATATACATTTTAAAGAGCATCTAAAAAATAATTGATTTATGAATTTTAATCGAAATCTTTGAAGTGAATTTTGAGAAAATCGAAAAAAACTGAAAAATTACATCATTAAAGTACTAGTACTCTTTGTCTAATTTTGTTCAAAAGCTTCGTGTCACGTCCCAGGGGAGTTCCTAATTTAAATATAAAATTTCAACCTCCTAGCTCTTTTCATTCTTGAGATATTTTGTGCACAGACACACACACAGACAGACTGACAAACCAAGTTGCGAAAACGACTTTTTTTGATTCAGGGGACCTCAAAACGTGTATATCCATCAAAAGCTTGACAACGAATTTTTGAATCCAATACTTTCCCTCTCTATATATTAACATATATAGAGGTAAGAGATGGTAAAATTATTAACTATTATTAGTATTCACCTCTTCATGAATTCCTGGTCCACTTGGAAGTGCCGATAAAATAAAACGAGTGAATTTTTGTAGTCTTCCATGTGTTCTCGCTCCATGAATAGCCACTAAAAAAGAAAAATTTTAACCACATGAGAATTTAATATAAAAAAATATATGTTATACTTAGGCAGATTTTAACAATTGACGTGGATGTAGAGAAAATTTTTTTCTAATTAATATTTTTTATTTCCTCTTTATTATTATATGTAATATTTTCAGAGTGGAACTAATAATGACTGCAGACAATTCAAAAGGATCGCGTCACGATGAAGCAAACCCCAACCCTTATCAACGTTTCGAATGCACAAGGTCTTCATTCATCAGAACGAAAATAATTTCAGGTGAATATAAGTCATTTATTTTGAAAAATCTGGTGTGACTGGCGCACAGCACACAACTTTCTCTTACCTTCGGTAATCGAAAGTTGTGTTCTGTGCTTGTCACATCAGATTTTTTGTGTCGACATTTATTTAGTTCCCGACAATACGGAACATTTGAATGTAGATGTAAAATTTATAAGTGTGGGAAAATATTTATATTTTGTTACCAAGGCAACTATTTTCTCCTATCTTTCCTATGAAATTCAAGAGTAAAGTAGTCTTCAGAAGATTTCAATAGCAAAATGAGAATATACATTTTAAAGAGCATCTAAAAAATAATTGATTTTTGAATTTAAAAAAATATCGTTCAAGCAAATTTTGAGAAAATCGAAAAAAACTGAAAAATTAAATTAGTAAAGTACTAGTACTCTTTGGCCGATTTTGATTAAAAGTTTATTTTCACGCTCCCGGGGGATGTTTAACTTATATATAAAATTTCTGCCTCATAGCTCAATTCCTTCATGCTTAAAATTTTATAAGTATTTTCCGAATATATCTTAAAATATTTGAACTTGTTTCTGGCTGGTTTAAAAGCCCAACCCCGTCTCTTCTTCCTACCACTTATCCATCGCTAAAAAGAGTAAGAAATATTCTTAAAGAAATATATTAATTTGAAGAATTTATTTTTATCTATTAAATTTTGAAAAAATTAATCTCATTTAATATTATTTCGATGTATTGTCCGAATATAATCCTAAATTTTAATTTAATGAGATAATGTTCACACATGTCATTTTTAAGAATATGAATAGATTCATAATAAATAAATTTTTTCATATTTTATAATCTCGGATGGAAGACCACATGTTGTTCCATCATATATCCTTTATAGTATGATGATCTCAAACAAGTTCTAAATTTAGATTGTTTATTCCAATTACCAAATGCATTTTTATTACTTGGGAATAGTTTTATCAATTTTTTTTTTCATTTTAATAATTTCAAGAATATAAGATAAAAAATTCTGACATCAGTCTACGTATATTATAAAACTGTTATGCTCCGGTCCTTTCATTATACATCTGATTCAGAGACAATCTTCCAATTGTAATGTTTTGCTATTTCTCTTGTGCTTCCTCATTGCCGTAGTAGCCTATAAAATGAATTATTTGGAGAACCAACAACGAAATTTTAATTATGAATCCGGGTGTATAATATAATTTATTTCGTTAAAATTAAAAGAGTCTGCGTTAACTAACAAGCAGTGTCCTTCCCTTGATAAGAGCTTATCCTTTCTCATTTTTTCTCCCATTATCAGCATATATTCAAAAACAACAATTCCTTGTAGATAAGTTTGCCAAGTCTTTTTTTTCAAGAACTTAATTTTCTTTACAAATTTCAGCTTTAGTCCCATATTTTAAAAGTCAGTAATAATGATTAAATTATTTTTCTCGAGTGTGGAAGTGACTGTGTGGCAGCCAGGAAGAGGTGACTCTAAATCAATGAAACTCCCAAAAATTCGCGACGTTTCGGTTCAAACCCCTGACTTTTCGAAGACTTGCTATTGTCATATAGCAAAATTAAAATACAAGTAATCAACAAGTCTAAATCAACATATGAATAAATATAGTAATGTACATTTAGATATGACAACTCCCGTTTACCTGATGATAGTCGAATAAATTTGGACAGAAATGTCGCGCATTTTTGGGAATTTGATTGATTTAAAGACACCTCTTCCTGACTGCCATTGTTCAAATATGATTAAATTTTTAAAACCACTTTTTTCTATTCATTCAAAAATTTCTGAGTTAGAAAAGTTTATTATACTACTTTTATGTTATTGAGGAAATTCATTTCAATAAATATATGTCAATGGATCTGGAAGAAGAAAGAACACCAGCCACCAAGATCGTTGTAAAATAAGGCCAAGGCCTCTGGATAGATGACCCAGAAGAACAAAGAAGCCGGGAGCCATTCATAAAAAGAATTTTTCAATTTTTACACATATAATTGTAAAGTCCATATGACCACAACAACATATAGATCATAAATTAAAATAAAAAATCTGGTGTGACAAGTCACACGAGATTTTTTTGTGTCGAGAAATATTTAGTTTCAAACATGATCACTTGAGTAAAAAGTAAAAAAGTCAATTTATTCAAAATTTCCATAGGCTCTGTCTATTTTAAATGTTGACTGCTTGAGATAAATATTTGGATATTTTATACACAATAGCCCTAGAGAATCCTAAATAAATACAAAATTTTATAAGAATTGGAAAAACTTTTTTAAAATGTGTAAAAAGTTCCAAAGAAGGACCCCCTTTTGAATCGAAATTAACATGTAAATCCCCATATGGGGATTTAACATTGGCTCTATGGAAGGAAGAGGCGGAAAATGAATTTGAAAAACTCTAATATTACTTCAGTAAAGTCAACTTCAAACAATTTCCACGAAAAATTTCACTGATATACTTTTTAAAGAGCATCTAAAAAATAGTTAATTTATAAATTTTAATCAAAATCGTTAAAGCCGATTTTGAGAAAATCGAAAAAAAAGTGAAAAGTACTTCAGTAAAATACTAAAACATTTTGGCCGATTTTGTTCTAAAGCTTATTTTCACCCTCAGGGGGGGTGCCTAACTTAAATATAAAATTTTTACGAATAAATGTGTTGTAGTTTATTTCCTATATTCAAGATATTTAAATAAAATTTTTATCTTGTAGATCATTTGCTTCATGCTTAAAAATATCCATACGGACACACAGACCAAATTGCGGAACCCACTTTTTTGGACTCAAAAGGAGGCCTCAAAATATGTATTTCCATCAAAATTTCGACATCGAATGTTGATCACAAATATTACATATATAGGTAAGAGTAAGTAAAAATTTTATATATGCTTCAGTGACCTAGTTAGATTGAAGGTCTCTAAGAAAGGAAATTATTAAACGAAATTTTTGAGTAACAAACAAAAAGAAATTTTATCTCTTCCCGTCCTCAAAAGAAAATATGCTGCGTTACTCTTTTCTTTTATGATTTGATATAACCAATGATATTGCTGGACTTACATGTATAAACGGATCCAGGGACGTACTTTTCTGGCTCGCCGGTGATATGAATGCGAAATCCGTTGTCTCCTGGTGTTTTGAGTGCCTGTGTGACGAGGGTGCCAGGCTCACGGGGACAGGCCCAAGAGCCCAGCACCAACCCCGAGAACACCAACAGCACGAGCATCCTTCCCGGGGCAAGTGTCAGTGCCAAGTGGCCACTTCCTCCGGCAGACAGGGCGATCGTGGGCGAGAATCTTCTCCTCACTCCTCACTAAAAAAAGACCAAAGGGCCCACGCTCATTAGACACACTCCAGACACACAGTCAGACTTCGCCGACGCCACCGCCAACACTCTCACACTCCAAAGGACGCAACAATTTGCTGGTTTATGATATTTTTTATTATCTATAATGATAAAAAAAAGTGTTACAAATTTAAACACACAACAGGAAGGAATAGATGATGCATTTTAACATTCTGTTTTATTTATTCCACTAGAGCGAAAAGAAAACTCATCCAAGAAAAATTACGATAAAATGTAATCACATAATTTAGTTTTTTTTTACTTTCTCTTACCTATATATATATTAATATAGAGAGATAGAAAATATTGGAATGTCGAAAATTCAATGACGAGATTTTGGAGGATATACACGTTTTGAGGTTCCCTGAATCCAAAAAAGTGATTTTCGCGACATGGTCTGTCTGTGAGTGTGTGAGTCTATCTGTGAACTAAATATCTCAAGAACGAAAAGAGTTCGGAAGTTGAAATTTTATATTCAAGTTAGGCACTCCCCTGGCACATGACACCAAGCTTTTGAACAAAATTAAGTACTAGTACTTCACTTTTTCAGTTTTTTTGGATTTTCTCGAAATTCGGTCCGATTTTGATTAAAATTAAAAAAATCAATTATTTTTTAGATACTCTTTAAAATATATATTCTCATTTTGCCATTGAAATCTTCTGAAGACCACTTTACTCTTGTACTTGTGGAGAAATGGTTGCCATGGTAACAAAATATAAATATAGTTGGATGTGGGTTAGGTAGTTGAAAGGGGGGGTAGGACGGACAAATTCTATCATTCATGGAGACTTTTACTGAAGCAGCCATAACGAGGCCTATGCACCGACAATGAAAGGGTTTTTAATGTTCACATAACACTTATAAAAAATATATATAATATAAAAAGAAAGACAATAAAAAATGACAAGAAAGAATGGGAAAGACAACGAAAACCCCCTAAAGACAGCGACCGCGACGCGAAAAAGGAGACAGGAAAAATTGGAGAGGAAAGGGGTACTTGTACCCTGTTAAAAAAAATATAAATATCTTCCCATACTTATAAATTTGACATCTTGAAAATCGAATGTACCGTACTGTCGGAAACTAAAACAGGACATGTGATGTGACAAGCACAGAACACAACTTTCGATTACCGAAGGTATTAGAAAGTTGTGTGCTGTGCGACCAGTCACACCAGATTTTTTCATAATATTTTTATGAATCTAAAATTTCTGTGTAGTTTCTTTCAGGTATATATACTGATTTAAGGCAGAATCTAAACAGGAATTGTCGGAAGAAAAAATCAAACCACTAATTCATAGCAAAGAGCAAAAACAAATTATTGGTTGACAAGGATGCATCCTGTCGTTTCCACCAAAAGTAGTATTTTCTATGTAATTTCAGACAAATATGCTTCTGATGAAGGCCTATTTTTGGCCGAAACGACAAGATGCATCCTCGTCAACCAATAAATTGTCTCTGCTATGAATTCTTGGTTTGATTTTTCTTTCGACAATTCCTTTAGATTCCACCGTACATCACGTATATATACCTGAAAGAAACTAAACAGAAATTTTAGATTCATACTATAGCTGGTGTTACATGGTTTCCAAGAATAATAATATTTTTAAATTATTCTTTTAATTTTGTTGTTAAGCCTGTATCAATCATGTCATATGATTACTATTGAACTTTGATGTGAACTTTGATTAAAATTATTCTAAATAGTTTAGCTTACTTATACAAGATATAGAAAAAAAAAGACAACAAATTTCAATTATTTTTATTATTATACGATCTTCATGCTTCAAGTAATGACAGTCATATATTCTAAACTAGTCTATTAATTAAATTTAAATGTAAATAAAACCATTCAAATACCCTGGGCTGACCCCTTTACCTCTTTGAAACTCCATCGAACCTTTATTTTCAGAATAATAATTAATATTTATAGTTTTCTGGTCATGAATCTATTGATTTTAGAAATAAGCTTAATTTTGTTCTTCAAGTCCGTTGCCTCTCTAATTTAGATTTGTTTCTTAATACCGAATTTGTAGGGGTAGGGAATTTTCTGTAGTAAATACTTCAGTTGTTCATTTCTAGAATTCTAACCCCCAACAACACATCTCAAAAGACATTATTTGAAAGAAACCATTTTTTTCATACAAACTTATATCAGTATTTATTACATTTATATTATTTGAAGCATAATTTTTTTTTTTGACGAATGTACAAAAAAAAAAAAATAATATATTAAAATTATGCTTTAATTTACAAAACATTAACTCCTTAAAATAGCATTTAATTGTTCGTTAACTCATATTTCTAATTGAGCGATTTTTGTTATGCCTGGAGGCCTTGCAGATATGCCGCGAAAATAAGTAATTATTAATTAAATGCTGGGGGGTAAAAAAAAAAAAAAAAAAAAATTAAATGGATTCGTAAAAAAATGATATAAATATTTTTCTATTCAAGTTAGTCAAAAACCCAATACTGTATATGTATTCCATTCAGAGGAGGGGTCTTTTTAGAAGTAGCTATATCGCCTGCTGAGAATCATAGTGGCGAAAGTCCGAAATTCAGCAATTGGAGAAAAGGCGTTTGAAAGTTATATAAACATATCGCTCCTTAATTGGAAAAATGACACATCTCAAAAAGTCTCTTTTTCAGGAAAGCAGTTTAAAGATTTCTATTTTCTTAATGGAAACAGCGACGTATTTAAATTATTGAGGTATTATTGTATGCAATGTACATATTTCTTCTGCCTTGTGTTTAACTCGACATCAGTTAGACAAATGATGCTTTTCCCCAAAAATAAGAGCAAGAACCCAAAATTGAAAAACGACACTAGCGCATTCTGGGGGGGGGGTCTACTTAGAAGTGAAAGAAATGACACTTCCCACATAAAAAGAACTCATTTTTATACAAAATCTCAAAATTGATCATTTTTGAGTTGTGTCACTTTTCCATTTAAGAACCAATCTACTGTATATTTAAATAGCCGGGCAACAAATGAATAGCAAAGAATGGAAATATATTTTCGCCACTTTGGGACTCAAAAGAGAAGTAGTTTTAACAACTTTTGGTAGGAAGCATTAACTAAAAAAATTGAATTTTCCGACTTTCACCTCTTATGATTCTCAGCAAGCGATATAAATGAACAACAGCGGCGTAACTAGCCTTTGAGGGGGGGGGGGCGAAGATCAACTGGGGCGCCGTTTTCCGTTTGACCTTTTTTTTAGTATTTGAATCTCGTTCAAGCTTTATTTGTAATTTTTCTCCGGATTTTTGATATAAAATGAATTTATTATGAAATTTCAAAAAAAGCCGGAAAACTGGATCCGCAAGGGGCGCCAAATGGGATGGGGGGAGGCAAGCGCCCCCTTAGTCCCCACCTCGATACGCTACTGTTGAACCATTTTGTTATTGGTTGAAATAAACGCACGAGGATTATTAGTTATTTTTTATTTACATTTTCCTCTCCAGAAGAAGGAATGGTGCCTCTTTCAAATGTCCCTGGATAGTATGCTAGATGAATATTAAAAAGATGATTTTTTTAACTTAATCAAACATAGAATAAAAAAATAAGCCAGTAAAGAAAGTTTTTTCTTTAGCTGTTTAATCCCATAGATAAATGTAAAATTCAGTCAACAGACTCTTCAGCTTATAATTCTATAAACAAAATTATTATTAATTATGAATAGTGATAACTTAAGTCTTTAATGGCAAAACGAGAATAATAACTGAACAAATGGATTATTAAATAAAGCTTAAAAATATTATTATTTTATTTCTAATTAGCGCTATTGTCTTTCTCATTTTTCACCTTTACTTATTTGTTTCTTACTTACTCTTTGTTTAACCTACTTGATAATCAAATGGAAAGTATTTATTTATTTTTTTTTTAAGATTTCACTATAGTTTATTCTAAAGAATAAATTTAAATCATAATTATATAATTGTATTTAGTCTTATTAAAAGATTTATTTACTTGGCAGTGAATTATCTTAGTAAAATGATACATTTATCGAAAAGTAAATAATTCAGGATACTAAAAAAATTGTATTCAAGCCAGGGCAGAAAAATATGCCGACATCGACAGGGAAAAATTAAAAATAATTGTATAGTTAAAATACTATATTTTATGAATTATTTTATTTTATGCCGACACCCCGACCAGGATTCAAACCTAATAATCACTAATTTTTTTTTTTTTTTTTTTACAGGAGGCATTTTTAAAGAAAGAAAGAATTCTATCTACTTCACCTATGTACGATGCAGTATCTACACTTGTTGGTATGTGATGTCTCACTCGTTTGCCGAAATACTGAAACGATTGCAGCTGACTTCTCCGTAGCTCAAGACGGAAGATCTCCCACTTCCCTTTGCCTCCCCCCTCCCCCGTCCCCTTCTCCTCGTCTCCCGAGATCTGTCGCTCTTAAAACTCAAGGATGGAAATAATCGAGATCATTCCCGATTATGATTAATTTGGAAAACTTATTCAATTTCCTTTTTCTTATTTGGCTGGATTTTCTTTTTTTTCCACTCTTTAGATCATTTTTCATATGTAATATATATATATAGAAAGAAAGTATTAGATTCATGTCAAAAATTCGATGTCGAGATTTTGACGAATATACACGTTTGAGGTCCCCTGAATCAAAAAAAGTGGTTTTCGCAACATGGTCTGTCTGTTTGTCTGGGTTCAATTTAAAGCATGAAGGAATAGAGCTAGGAGGTTGAAATTTTATATTTGAGTTAGGCACCCACCTGAGGCGTGAAAATAAGCTTTTAATCAAAATCGGCCAAAGAGTACTAGTACATTACTGATGTACTTTTTCAGTTTTTTTTTATTTTCTCAAAATTA